>JAPTGZ010344031.1:0-11122 GCA_029814645.1 Fowleria isostigma | reverse complement strand
ATTTACACATATTTTTTGAGGGGGGGGGGGGGGGTCCAATAAAATTAATGCAACTGTTGATACAAATGTGACATGTATTATGACATCGATAAGTGTCGTGTGTCATAAATGATCCCAGTGATGAATATTTACATAATCAGTGTGAGGCATCTTTTTGGCTGGGCAGTAGAAGGAGGACCCTGGGCAGCTGTAAATGAACAAACTCTAAATAATGAAATCATAAAAACAATGTTGTAACGTGGTAATGAGCACAATGAAGCTGAAACATCCACCAAAATACCAACACAAACATGTCCAGTAGTTCGATACATTTCGTCTGACAAAACCTTCAGGACTCATTTATGCTCCTCGTTAATGACACAGACGGACATGAATGAAGCCCTCTGTCTGTCCTGCGCGTACGGTACGTTCACAATTCTGTCTGTTTTCGGGGAGTTTGCGGATGTGTACCAAGATGGATGAAGTGGAGCAGTATCACTGGGAACCACAGGGGTAGTATTGCACAGCTGGAAGTACACACCTGAAATACAGACCAGCACCTGAACGCACAAGTTTTCAAAGATACTGTGAGAGTGAGAAGGTACATATATGATGTTAGCGTTCAGGGACATTTAGACCAACCGCTCCGACAGAATGGTGGGGGCAGATTGGTCCAGAGTTGGGTGTGAGCGGGAAGTTGTTGAAGGAGAAGTGGAGGTCTGTGCGACAC
Organism: Fowleria isostigma; assembly: GCA_029814645.1. Taxonomy (NCBI): domain Eukaryota; kingdom Metazoa; phylum Chordata; class Actinopteri; order Kurtiformes; family Apogonidae; genus Fowleria; species Fowleria isostigma. The sequence continues at coordinate 10,413 of JAPTGZ010344031.1, read as the reverse complement.
TAGTTCATTTGTACACGCAATGAAAACGAGTGAAGAGGCAACGCTGCTGATGGTACAATGGATCCACCGTTCCATGGATGTCGGGTTTACCCCAACCAACCGCTCCAACCATCCAAACCCAGACACAGTGAGTTTCTTCATTAACATAGTACTATTTCTTACACTAGCGTTCTGCTTTACCATGTTGACCCAGAAGATGGTTAATGCTTATCGTGTTCTTGTCGACTTTGTGTGAACTGTACCATGTATTCACACTGTTAACCTTTAACATGTGCCTTGTTATTCCTAGCCATCAAATGAAGACCCTGGTGTTCAGACAGAGACGCTGGGCGCCATTACCTCCACCACCCTCGACAACACAGCAGCCGATGTGTCACCCCTTCCTCCTGGCTCATTTAGGCCATCAACACCACAGACGAGAAAGAGGAAGAGGATGTACTACCAGGAGTCCCAGTCAGTGGACGTGGACATCCTCCAGCGACTGGCAGAGATCAGAGCCAGGGAACAACCCAAACCACCGGACCTGTACACCTCCTTCACCAAATACCTCAACACGTTTCTGCAAGGACTTCCTGAAGCAAAAGCTCAAAGTCTGATGAAGGACATTCAGGCTCTGATGGCCTCGTATCTGTGAAACTAGTTTTATCAAAGTTCTTCATTTGAAATAAAAGTTTTAAAAACACTCTGCACATTTGTACTGTTTTCAAGGTTGTACACATCCTGAAGTCCACAACACATAAAACATAAGCTATAATGATTATATAATAACCACTGATGATGACATCACCATGGAACCAGTAACTATTGGAACTATTGAACACTATAATTACTGTTTCCATCAAACCTCTATGAATGTGAACCTTCATTTGTGTCAGGGTCCACACTGAACCGCCTACAGGATGGAAACACACAAGTACCACAAACAATACTGATGTTCAATTAATATTCTTTTAATAGAAATGAGAAATGATGGATCAAAACAAAGGCCCAGGGACACAACAAAAACGCTGTTACAAACAAATGCAAGACATACATGGGCTCATAATGTGCTGAGCTGCTCAGGCTTCACTGGTGCCTCTTCATCACTGGATGACAGCATCCTGCACTCCTCAGTCAGGAAGTATTCTTTGAAGGCTGCTCTGACAGCGATGCTGTCTGGTGTTGATGTAGCCTCACTCCAATGCTGAGGGTCTAGAGGGTCGGTATCTCCCTGGACTGCCTGTCTCCATTCTTCAGGTGGACCCCCAGTGTCCATCAGACTGATGGACATTGAGGGTCGATGTACCCAGGAGCTCCTGGATGGGATGGATCTGCATCAGAGATAGTTTTACAGAGGGACACATGCCTTAGAGACGTCCACTTCTGTTTTAACTACACACTCCATGACACCCCCATAGGATGACCAAAGCCTTTACTACTCACCTGGCCCTAGAACTTGGTAACTGTAGGTCTGATGAGCATCTGTGACCCTACTGAGGCAAAAATCATACAATAGGAAGATATGAATGTTTTCAAAACCATGACCTCTGCTGATAACAAGGCTGTTCACATTATCACCACTAACAGCACACATATTCATAGGGATTTTTAAAACTGCATTGGACTTTATCACCAACTTTTCATCAAATCTTTAACCCCAGTCATATCTTCAGTATCTATATATACACATATATATATATATATATATATATATATGTGGGGGTTTGATGGATTCGATGTAAAACGTGATGAACATCATACGCTGCTTTCACCTGAAGACTCCCCGTCATCTGTAGGTGAATGGTCAAGATGGTCTACAGGGAGAGCAAGCCAGGAGATGAGTTTTAGTGTTTAAATACAATTAAAATGTCACCATTAATGAATCATTTTGTGTGTACCAGGTGAAAGTAAAGCAGGAGGATGAGGACACACTTTGTTCATCTTCTGGGTCTCAGATGAGCTCCTTAGTCTGAATTACAGCCATGTAAGCATTATCCAAACTAAACCTAGTCATGAATCAGTCTGTGTTTTATATGTAAAATATATATATATATTTATATATATGTATAATATATGTTTATTTATAGAAAGTTTTTTGATTTCTATTATATGCTTATTTATTATGAATGCAATAGTTTTCTTCATATTTATACAAATATTTAGACTTTGCTCTTTTCATTGATCTAATTCATTTCCTGGTCCTTGTCAGATTTTTTCTATAAACATTCAAATACAGACGTGTCAGTCTTTTTTCCATTTTTCGGGGCCTTTCGTATGTTAAAGTCAAATTGTAATCCCAGGTACAACCTGTTTTCCTGTCATATATGACACATCTGGTGTCATTAAATGTGCAGATAAACAGACTAAAGTGATCCCATGAACAAACACACACTGATGAAGTCTTATTAGTCATGTGATAAATGTGTAAATCTGTCCCATCCAAAGCTCTCCTTCTGTTACACAGACGTATGATACCAAAGAATCATGGACGAACATTTGAACCATTTAGTGTCAACACTTCAACAGTTATTATTCATCCAACTATGGAGGTTTAATTGAACACTTGTTTTTGTGATCAATATGAGGCCACGCCCCATTTTTGAAGGATTAATATCTACAAAACTAGTTGAGATACTGAGCTAAAATTGACCACAGCAGTTATTAGTAACAAGAACATTAAAAGAAAATTTTAAAAATGAAGTAAATCTGAGATGGTCAGGAGGAACTGTGTCTAAAATCTGATGATTTGGCACTGAATTACTCTTAAGGTAACATCTCTCCAGTGGGCTACATAGACCCAGCTGACAGTGTAGTATGTTTGTAGTTCAGTGAATAATATATTTTATTACAGTGCCATGTTTTTCTAAGGAAAAAATCAAACATTATATAGTAACAGTGTTCAGTGTTTCATTTGGACTTGAATCAGCCAGCTAAGCTTGGCTTGTGTTATCTGTAAGGCTAAGCAGCCAGTGAATATATCAAATTATGAGACTCATTTTATGAATTATTATTATTATTATCAAATTATTATACATTTCATTTATTTATAGTAATGAATGAATGAATGAATGAATGAATAATAATAATAATTCTTATCAAATTATGAGATACATTTCAGTAGATAATTGCAACACTTTGTCCACAGGAGACACAGCAGAAGGCTGAAGTCAAGGAGGAGGAGGAGGAAACAGACTGTTCATCCTCAGAGTTTCAGGTGAGCATTTTTACCTGCAGACTGAACATAGTGTAAAAGTCATTTTGTTTAGTATGAGTTTTAGGTTGGGAATTTATAAATATTTGTTTCATAAGATCATTCTCAGGTAATATTTAGAAAATAAATGAGGCCATATTATCTCTATGTTCAACTAGAAGTTTGTTGTTATTATTTTTTTTAATAAACATTTATAATTGCATCATTTTATTCCACACAGGATGGAGGAATGGAGGAATCCAGTCCTGATGCTGAAGGTCAGGTTGAAGGAGAATCAGCTGGACCGTCAGGCCTTCAGGTGACAGCATATTATTATATCATATTCGGGGTGCAGGTGGTAGAGCGGGTCATCCAATGATCGAAGGGTCAGAGGTTTGAATCCCGCCTCCAACTGTCCACATGTCGAAGCATTCTTGGGAAAGACACTGAACCCTAAATGTCTCCCAGTGAGGCCTGGTAGTGCCTTGCATAGTGGCAGCCCACTGGTGTATGAGTGTATGTGTGAATGGGTGAATGTGAGGCTTGTATTGTAAAGCACTTTGAGCACCATTAATGTGTGAAATAGAACTATATAAGTACTGACCATTTACCATATTAATAAAATACTGAAAACATATTGTAGATTCTTTTATTTATCTAAAAGCAGCTTTTTTCTACATGAATTTCCAAAACCAGAATGAAAATCAGGGAAAGACAGAACTCATTCAGTATTTGGTTTTATTTTGATATTGACAAATTAAATTATGTTTTTGTTGGGTTTTTCTTTTTTTTTTTTTTTTTTCAAAAACATTGTGTTCGTATTTTTTATACAAAATAATTAAATATAGAACAGAGCAGATTACACCTCTAAATGCAACACAGGTTTTGGTCTTTGGAGTATCAGGACTGTGGCAAAGGGAGTGAGCCATGTCATGATTTAATTTTAATTACATTTATTTGCTCTTTTTATGTTTATTTTTTTTATTTTTACAGAGTTCAAGCCTCCTGGTTCACAAGATTCACTTTGGGGTCCCTGCCAATGGTGAGGAGAAACCCCATACGTGTGAACAGTGTGGGAAATCATTCAAAAGAGCAGACACCCTACGAGTGCACAAGGTCATCCACACCGGAGAGAAACCGTTTAGCTGTGAGCAGTGTGGGAGAAAGTTTGCCAGAGTAACTGACCTTCGCAAACACCAACTCATCCACAGCGAAGAAAAGCCCTTTAATTGTGAACAGTGTGGGAAAGGATTTTCCAGAGTAACTGACTTTCGTAAACACCAGGTCATCCACACGGGACATAGACCGTTCAGCTGTGAGCAGTGTGGGAAAACATTCACAGCAGTGGATAACTACCGCAAACACATGCACATTCACACTAAAGACAGGCCATATAGCTGTGAGCAATGTGGAAAAGCATTCCTTCGACTGACAAACCTCAGGACTCACCAAATCACTCATACAGGAGAGAAACAGCATCACTGTACAGAATGTGGGAAACGTTTTGCCCGGCGAGGATGTCTAATTGCCCACCAATGGAGTCACACAGGAGAGAAACCATTTAAATGTGAGCAGTGTGGGAAGACATTCACCAGGAAATGCAGCTATCAGCGACACCAATTTGTGCACACTGGAGAAAAACCATACAGCTGTGAGTACTGCGGTAAGATGTTCAGGCACCTTCCTTCTTTTAAAATCCACAGAAAAACTCACTTCAAGGAAACTGTCTCCAATGAAAATTGTGAGAAGGTAGTAAGTTCTTCTGAATTATCTAAGGGTCAGCAACACATTGACCCTGAAGACAAGCCAGTCATCTGCAAACAGTGTGGAAAAACATTCTCTGACACAGCTCACCTTAAGAGTCACAAACTTCTTCACATCTCAGAGAAACAGCATAGTTGTACTGACTGTGGGAAATCATTCACCCGGCGAGGAAGCCTTAAGGTCCACAAACGTACCCACACAGGAGAGACACCATATACCTGTGAATTGTGTGGTAAAGAATTTAAAGTAGCCAGTGCATATCGACAACACCAACGATTCCACACTGGAGAGAAACCATACTTCTGTGAGCAGTGTGGGAAAAAATTCTTTACTGCATCTTATCTTAAGAGCCATCAGCTTACTCACACCGGAGAGAAACTGTTTGGATGCGAGCAGTGTGGGAAACGATTCACTCTTAAAGCTCTTTTGAAAAAGCATCAGCTCATTCACACTGGAGAGAAGCAGCATTGTTGTAGTGACTGTGGGAAATCATTCTATCTACGAGGAAGTCTTAAGGTCCACCAACGGTCGCACACAGGAGAGAAACCATTCCAATGTAGACACTGTGGCAAATCTTTTACTACATCATCGGATCGCTTGAGGCATGAGCGAATTCACACCAGAGAACGGTTTATCCACACCAAACAGAAACAGATCAGTTGTGAACAGTGTGGGAAAAAATTTTGTAAGATGTCTTATCTTAAGAGACACAAAGTCATGCACACGCGAGATAAACCATATGAATGTAATAATTGCAAGAAGTCATTCACCCGGCCAGAAAGCCTTAAAGTCCACCAACGCAAACACATGGCGGAGACAAATCATTCCGGTGTAAACATTGTGACAGAGTGTTTTTTACAGCATCACATGTATCAAGACATGAGCTCATCCGTACCAGACTAGCGCTGCCAGATAGACAATGTTCAAACTAATGTAAAAATTCTATGTGACTTCTAGATAATATACTTGGCTGTAAAATACCTTCTTACTTTGAAATAGTGTCCAGGATCTAAGTTAAAGATGGGTGTCCTCGTGAGTTCCTTTCTTCATCAAAACAAGCATGATCAGTTAGAATGACATAATTTGAGAAAACACACACTTAATGGCAATCCTGAGAGTGTAGTTTTGACTAATTATAATAAATACTGAGGCCGAACACAGTAATCATTGTATATCTAGTAACACTGCACTAGACAACAAATGGCCTGTTGTGACTGCTGTAAAAAAAAAAAAAAACTTGACCAGAATTCTTTTCTAACTCTGCACCTGCATGGACACGCTGATGCATGAGGAACATTTTAGAGATTTGAATAACTGATGCAGATAATGCGTTGAGAAACTGAAACCAAAGAGGCATTGTATTCTGTATAATGTTGCCTCTCACATGTGTAATTTAATATCCTGTTACATATAAATCAACATAATCTTGAACACTTAACCCCCACAGTTTTCTTTGTGGTTGTGCCTGTCAGACGTAGATGTTGTTCAAAGGTTCAGCAAAGAAGGTTAACATTTTATTATGAAGGAAAAAGGCTCCAAAGTATGGAAACCCCAAACGGACGTGCCTTCAAACATTTTTTTATGGTTTTAATGAGATCACGGGAAAACAACTATAGTTTTAATGAGATAACAAGATAATTTAATGAGATTAGGAGAAAACAACTAGAATTTTAATAAGATAATGAGATAATTTAATGAGATTAGGAGAAAACTATAATGAGATAATGAGATAATTTAATAAGGTTATGAGAAAACAATTATATTTTAATGAGATAATGAGATAATTTAATGAGATTCTGAGAAAACAACTATGGTTTTAATGCGATAACGAGAACATTTAATGAGATTATGAGAAAACAACCATTGTTTAATGAGATAACAGGTAGTTCCATCAGGCAGAGAAAAGTGATTTTGTTTTTGAAACCAGAGTGTGAACAGTTTGTTTATTAAAATTATCTTGTTACCTCATAAAAATAATACTTGTTTTCTTGTGATCTCATTAAAATGATCTTGTTATCTCATTAAAGCAATAGAAAAAATGTTTGAAGACATGTCCTTTTGGGGTTTCTGGACCAAAATATTGTTTCTTGTTGATTATTATTATTATTATTGATGCCATGAAATCATGTTAAAGATAAAACAAGATGAGTCATGTATGAAAGGTGTGAATATGAGGTAAATCTATTCATCTGTTTTTAATTATTATTTGGCACCAGTCATATCATTTACAAAATATTGACATCATTATAGCAATATTAACTGATTACTTTTGTGTTTTTCCACCTGATTTTTTTTATCCAGAATTAATTATTAATTACCTTTAACTTGATCCTCATTTCAGCAGTTTTCCAGTTTATAGTTACTGTAAAGATAGTTTGAATCATTGAAATAGTCATCATTAATATTATTGAACAGTTAGATTTGGAAATATCGGGAACTGTGATTCTGGACTGGACTGAAAAGGTTTTGTTTCTGTCTTTACGCTGTCCTTTATTTTGTAAATCTAGTTCGATAACCACTATCAGGCTGAAACGGTTCACACCAGGACTCATCACTGACATTTGTCCAATATCCAGACTGTTTTTGTTAGGCTGTGGTGAATGGCTACGGTCCAAATTTACTCCTATTTAGGTCTGAATGTGGTATTTAAGTGTTGAGAAGTCTGCCGTCAAACATCAGGTAGGTGAAGGCAACCTAAACATCCACCCTGTTTCCTCCATTAATTTAATACTGTATAAACATTTGTTTAGTTTTAAATTCACTGAGGACAGGATGGATGGACATGCCAGGTGAACACCTATTGTACAGGAGAATAATGGGCTCTGGTTGAAACTATCTTCATGTTTTGTTTACATATACATGTTAATTTTGTTTGTGTATGTAGATGGGATATGCGTAGTTGTGATATTGACATCAAATAAAAAAGCTGTTTAAAAGAACAACAAAGGACTGACAGATACAGATACAGACACAGGCCTGTGGAGGGTGACATGCTTTGAAAAATAAATTCATAACAAGGAAATAACAGCAGGGTTTACATGATAAATACACTTTCTTTTCCGTCCTGATGGACAGTACTTATATTAGTGTAATACTAGTATTACACTAGTAGTATACTGGTATTAAACTAGTATTATACAAGTGCTTTAAAAGTTTTGAGTCTTACTTTTAAGGTTGATGGAATCTGTATTATCCCACAAAGGGCAATTAGTTTTACAGCAGAACAATCATCAAGCAGAAAACGGACAAAAAAAAAAAAATACAACAATACAGGTTTGATTAATTAGTGTCATTAATCTGACGGTCTGAGAAAAAGTCTGATGGCAGATGAGAAAAAGGATTTTTTTTAACCGACTGGTTCTGTGCAGTAGGGCTGGGAAAAAAATGGATTTAATTGAAAAATCTCATTTGTAGAGCCTATACAGTTTTATTTTTAGAATTTTTTTTTTTATCACACAAAAAAATATAGGTATTTTGAATTTGCCAACATGTCCTTGTGGGTTCCCGTAGTTTTATGAGGTCAAACTCTCCCTCCCCTTCAACCACATGAATCAGTGGTAGCCCCTTCTGTCCACAGCACTTCTGTCACGTAAATTTTTGGCCTTTTTCCATACCAATGTCGGTGTAAATGCAATGGTGGATGGTTTGGTCTTGCTTTTATTGTGGCTTTTTAACACCTCAGGAGATAGCCACAGAGCTGTGATGAAGGTGGGATCATGATTGCAGAATGCTGTGTAAAAGGAACACCTCTGGGTCTGAAACCTAGGTGTGATGTTCTGAGTATGACAGTGACCGCCGGTACAAAAGAGACAGGCACGGAGTTGGGCATGGAAAGCAGTGGCCTTGGGCAGTGCCTATATATTCCCACCATCTTTCCTGTGAGAGATTTTTATATATTTTTTAAGCCGTATCCCCCAGCAGTACTGCGTAGTGGTCGGCTGTACCTCCGACCTGGTGGATCAGTCTGAATTCACCAGACGATGGATGACTTCAGTCTGCCGTGATGCATCGAGGCTTTTCCAGGGACCTGCTGTTGTACAAGGAAACAAGATTATTGAGGAGAGTGGTAGCAATTTTAGTAGAAATCTTCACAATTCTCTGAAGATGATTCTGAAAGGGTTCAAATGGATTCAATACAACAGGAGGAAAACATCAGAGTTGAATTAAAACTGAAGTTTATGTAAAAAGTGTATCTGCTGATGTGTGTTTTTACTCATAGCATCTATATGAAGTTTATTTACTGTGTTAGTAGATGTATGTTCTGGTTAATGAATAGCTAAACAGGAAGGGCTCACATTGTAATATTGAAAATGTGTGTGTGTGGTTAGGTATTAGAGCTAGTAAAAAAAAAAAACGCTGTGGAGTATTTTGGCCGTCTGCCTGGATCGTGTGTGTGTGTGTGCGTGTGTGTGGGTGTGTGTGTGTGTGGTGTCTGCCTCCATGGAATTCCTGGTCTTCTTCCGACACACCCACAGACGATCTGAGTGGAGTGAATGTGCCTCCACAACAGCAGAGGTAGTGTCAGATGCCGAGCCGCTGATGAGATGAAGCTGTGACAGAATGAGCGGTGAGTACCAACCTGATCATTAACGTGTGTGTCCGTCTGTCCAGGTCCGATAGATCAGACTGTTGTGGATTCTCCGTGTTCTGTTTTACTCTGAACTAAAACACCGATTCTGTTTCAAATCAAGGTTTGAACGGTGAACCTTTGTGTTTCTGTCCAATGAAAAACTCCATATTTGGTGATGTGACTCTAATTTCCCATCTGATAAAGGATTAGTCGTTGGTGATAAAACATAAACCCAGTTGAAGTTGAGGAAACTGGATCCAGTCTCCTCACATGGTTGACTCTTTAAGGCTCAGTGAGGATTCTTTGTGTTTTCTTGAGTGTGTTGTTGTATCGTGATGACAGTGACGTTCTTCTGTTGTACGTCCAATGTTTAAACCAAAGGGTCAAAGAGACGAGGAGACCCAGCTTCACATCAGCAGCCTCATAAACATCTCTCAGTCACGTCACATTGGACTCAAGTGTTTGTATATTATCACAAAATTTATGTGGGAATAAGATTATGCTTAACCTCCAGTTTGACAATTGAACAATAAAGTTAAAAAAAAATGATAATAAATTAATAATAACAACAACAATAATACAGACCAGCCTGAAGAGGAGAAGTTTAACTATCTTTGATAATGGTTTTATCCACACATATATGACAGTGTGTGAGAACATCTGATTCAAAATAAAACTAAAACTGTTTTTAAAAAAACCCAAAACTGTTAATGTAAAACCCCAACTCTGAGGAGGTGTTTCACCAAACGTGTGCAAATCATGAAGTTATAGAAAAACAGTTTAACTCTTTTCTCCATAAAGATGCGATTTGTCGACCATTAGAACAGGTTCTGTTTTTTAAATGTAACAGATGCTGTGATAGGTGGAGGTGAACACCACCCATAACAGGACAACCAATAGAATTAAATGA
>JAPTGZ010343989.1:0-11127 GCA_029814645.1 Fowleria isostigma | reverse complement strand
CTCCTCCCCCGCCCACAGCTCTTTCTCCTTCTCTCCATACCTCCCTCCCTCTCTTTTCTCTTCTCTTGCACACACACACACATACACACACACACGCACACACACACACTTTAAAATACACACCCAGTCTTTTTCCTTTTCTTTCTCACAAACACACAGTCTGTCTCTGTCTGACTACTTTAAAAGCAGTAATTATAAATGACGTGGTTATCAGGGCATCCAGGTCTACTCCCCTCTCCCAATACACACAGACACACACACACTTACAAACACACACGCGTACACCTTTATTCCTGCTCTATATCTCTTCTTCCTTTTTCCCTTTTCTCCATCCACTCTTTTCTTTTCTCTCAGTATTGTGTCAGTAGAGGAAGCAGCTCTTGCCGGTATGTATGGTGAGGACTAGTGTGCAGTCTCAAAAGAAACCAGGGGTCAGACCTCCAGTATATACGTTATCCAAACAGACAGATCCATGCAGAGAAATCACCTGAAAACAGTGGCTTCACTTTTCCTTTGCCACACAGACACACTTTGGCTGTACCACCATTTCTTATCCATAGTTTCAGTGTTTCCGCTTTTACAGGCGGTGGGGTAAACATGTGCATGTGGGTCTAAAACACTTCCGAACCATACAATTATGTTAGGGAGTCTTATGCAGCGGTCTGGAATACAGAATGAGCTCGAAGCTCAATCGAATGTCTGTTATGGATATGAGACTGCCTGCCGGCATATATCATCTTGTTAAGGAAGCCCAGTGTGGCAGGCATTATGAAGTCAGCTACGGCAGGAGTCTCTGAGTGTAAAGCTGAGACACTTTGCTCCTCATGAATGGGACAGATAGCTCCAGTGATGAGTTGACTTTGGTCAGCCAGGCTGCCCCGGGACCTCACAGGAAGTGCTGAGGACAGTCCACGGAAGTCAACTTCCTGGCTGGACCCGCATCCCTTGTTGTGTTCTTTATTATTCTAAAGCCTGTCAAGGAAGGAAGCGGGGTGCTAACACAGATCTGCCTTATCTCCTCAATCTAATGTTCTGTGGATTCAGTGCAAAGAAACAAGGCGTAGTCCGAATGCGGTTTTCACAGAGTAACCCTGAAAAACATTATCTTAATACTCCCCTAGAGTCCTAGGATAGAGGACTGTGTAGCTTCTTGTATCAGCCTGTAATACGGAATGTCAAAAATCTTTCTATCTGATATTTTCTTCATTACATGAACACACTAAAACTTTCTGCTTGCATGAATAGGAAGGACACTAATATCATGTGGCTACAATGGGGAAATGAGGTTATTTGAGGAAACATTGTGTAAGGCAGATTTTGTAACAGCAGACAAAAAGCCAATGTATTATTACTTTTAGTCATTTTCTCTTTGCTGATGTTGTATGTTTTCTGTATTTTCTGCCAGGAGGAGGAGAGTGGCCGCCTGGTGCCGAACTACCCTAAGATGACAGAAGGCCAAGTGGATGTAGGCACACAGACAGAGCCCGTGGTGGTTCTGTCTCTAGCCCAGGCAGCTGTTCTTGGTCTCATCTCACAGAATGAAATCTTTGGGGCCACCATTGCTCCTAATGGCTTTTATACAGGAGAACCCAGAGAGTGTCCTCATCCTCCACAGGAGGCAATGGAATATGAGTACGCTGACCAACTGATTGGAGCCAACGGAGACTACTTGGCCGAACCTGCCGGTGAGCCAGACCCCCAACCCCACTGCAGTGAAAGGAGACGGCCTGGACCCCGTGGGAGGACAAAGAGGCCCAAGAGTGAGACAGAATTAGAGGGTCATCCACACAAAGTACCAAGCCCACAGGCTCAGGTTAAAGGTGAAAGGCTAGAATCTGACAGTCCTCCAGCCTGCATTCACATGAACAGCAGGCGTAGCCCTGGTAAATCAGAGGAGCCAGTCACCCAACAAAGCTCTCTGAAAGAGGAGCAGGCCTGTGGAAACTGTCCATCATGTGTGAGAGATACATCCAGGCCACAACAAGATGGACAGTCTGAACAGGAACAAGAAGACAGCAACGGCAGAGAAAGAGAGAGGAAGGAAGAGGAGCTGGTGGTTGAGGAAGAAGAAGAAGAGGAAGAGGCCCTGAATCTCAAGACTGGTGGAGACAATGGCAGTCCTCTGGAGAGCCGCTATTATGAATCCAATGAGGTGCCCTATGAGTCTGCTGATATGCCAATGCCAGGAGAATATGAAGAGAATGGCCAGGCCATGCTGTGGTCAGACCCAGAGGGCCTTGCCAGACGAATGCAGATTGACCGGCTGGACATCAATGTCCAGATTGATGAGTCATACTGCGTAGATGTGGGAGAGGGTTTGAAACGCTGGAAGTGCCGTATGTGTGAGAAGTCATACACCTCAAAATATAACCTTGTCACTCATATCCTGGGCCATAATGGAATTAAACCACATGAATGTCTACACTGTGGAAAACTCTTCAAGCAGCCCAGCCACCTGCAGACTCACCTGCTCACCCACCAGGGAACCCGACCCCACAAGTGCACCGTTTGTGAGAAGGCCTTTACGCAGACCAGCCACCTGAAGAGGCACATGCTGCAGCACACGGATGTCAAGCCCTACAGCTGTCGCTTTTGTGGCCGGGGCTTTGCCTACCCGAGCGAGCTGAGAACCCACGAGAACAAACACGAGAACGGCCAGTGCCATGTCTGCACCCAGTGTGGCATGGAGTTCCCAACCTATGCGCACCTGAAGCGCCACCTGACCAGCCACCAGGGCCCGACCACATACCAGTGCACAGAGTGCCACAAGTCCTTTGCTTACCGCAGCCAGCTCCAGAACCATTTGATGAAGCACCAGAATGTCCGGCCCTACGTTTGCCCTGAGTGCGGCATGGAGTTTGTCCAGATCCACCATCTTCGGCAACACGCTCTCACTCACAAGGTACTGGCAGCGCACGCCATCGCACTTAAGGTACTGAAACCTGATGGTGTGCCTTTGTCTACCAGTTCTTGTGTTCAAAACCACATTCTAGAGAAAACACATAACTTCAAATAAAACGCTTTTGTTTTAAGTGATATTTTAAAGCATAAATCATTGCAATGATTTCAGACATTTTGGAAAGTATTTCAGCTAGATCCAATCAGAATATTCTGAGAGATCCCTAATAGAAAACTGGGAGGTATATTGAACACAGCCTTTTCTCTAAAACTAGTTGCTTTGTAAACATAGCCTTCAAAGGCCTTGAGTTTTTTTGTGTGGCTCAACCCCCCACTTGCATGTGTTTTGTGTTGTTGTCTGTCGTTTGCAAAGCTACTTCCCTTTGTGTCTGATGAATCATTCTAGTCTTATTCTCCATTTCTTTAGATAGAACAGTCTTTCATTCTTTACGAAGAAAAATGTTTCTCTTGTTTGACATGTGCTTTAGTTAAATAAGTTTAAAAACTTTATTCTTTCCATTGTTACACTTTTCCATCAGTGTTTCAACACTTGGGAGGGTTAATGCAAACTACACAAGTCAAATCTAAAGCCAGAATGCAAATGTTCATACACATGCACACAAACTCCATGTGTGTTTCTCCCTGTGACTCATTATTTATTTTCCTCTAAACCGTATATTTAGCCAAATTAATTAAAAGACCCAAACACTTTTTGTCTCCCCAGGGTATGAAAGAATTCAAGTGTGACGTCTGTTCCAGAGAGTTCACACTGTCTGCCAACCTGAAGAGACACATGTTGATCCATGCCAGTGTGAGGCCCTTCCAATGCCACGTCTGCTTCAAGACCTTTGTTCAAAAGCAGACCCTTAAAACGCACATGATTGTCCACCTGCCGGTCAAACCCTTCAAATGCAAGGTGAGTTAAAATAAAAAAAGCGCACTTTCGATTCACTTCAAACACCAGCCCACTGTCCAGAGAGCTGTGCTAAACTAATGCACTCTTTTCCCTCACAGGTCTGTGGAAAGTCTTTCAACAGAATGTACAACCTTCTCGGCCACATGCATCTTCACGCCGGCAGCAAACCCTTCAAGTGCCCTTACTGCACCAGCAAGTTCAACCTGAAGGGCAACCTCAGCCGACACATGAAGGTCAAGCACGGCATCATGGACTCCACAATAGATGGACAAGGTAAACAGCCGGATTAGACGTCACTTATTGCACTCTCTCCACATGAGGTTCCTTGAAGGCACCAAATTTGCTTACGGTTATGTGCGGCAAATTTCCAAGTGGGACGGCTGAGTGGGCTTCATGTCACATTATTGTCACTCAGTCATCCCTAATGCACTTTGACTCAGCATGTACCATAATCTAGGGGCCAAGTGTTGTGATGTTTCTCTGTCACTCCCTCCCTATGTGTTTAGTAAATATAGCAGTGCCTGGATTAGACATGCCTGTCTCTATCAGTGGAGACTGATACTGAGGCGGGGAGGGAGGGGCGATCAACTGGCTGTCCTCACTGAGACCATGTGTCTTTAAGATGTCCTGTGTGTGTCTGTGTGTGTGTGTTCTTCAGGACTGAGTGGGATCACATTTTGTCTTTGTGCTTGTTTTATCCTCAGAACCCCCCCATGAAACAGAGAGCCAGGAGGACTATGAAGAGGAGAGCTTTGAGTTCAGTGAGCGAGAAAATCGTGCTAACAACAACAACACACCAGACATTGCTAAACTATCTCAAATGGAGTATTACAGCACCTATGGGAAAGGAGCAGGGCGCTTCAGCACTGCATGAATTATTTAAATGACCCCAAATTGAATTAGTGTGAACTAATGAAAACGGGATTGTTTCTTTGTTTTATCGTATAAGGCATAGTGCTTGGGTTGTTCTTAAAGGTTTTTAAAGGGCGAAACCCAGCAAACTGCACATTTTACATGCACTGGAATGAATATAACCTTACACAATTGGAGAATGTATACTTTTTACTTAATCACCTATTTTTCATCTCTAAAACACTGCAAATCTACTGAATAAATATATTTTAGAAACAAGGACTGTCTAAAGAAGAAAATTTTAGGTTGAAAAATATCTATAAAGTGTATGCTGCCAGTTGCTTAACAGCAGGAATATCGTCTGAGCCTAAGGTGAAAAGCACATTTTTAATTCCAAGCATTAAAGCATATGTCGAATATATTCTACGCTTACTCATTAAGACAATCCCGGTCTCTTTCAGTCTGCTGGGGTCAACCAATGTGAAGAGTTTAAGAAGGAAACAAGTGGTAGTGTTCATTTGACTTGCCAAAGCTTATCAAGATTGATTGACTCACTCTGATTTATACTGTGATAAATTAAATCTGAGGTCTGAAAAACAACTGAAATTCATATGGATTTGCAATCTGTGTTTTATTGTATAATACTGTACAGAATGTA
The DNA here is from genome assembly GCA_029814645.1 of Fowleria isostigma. NCBI lineage: Eukaryota > Metazoa > Chordata > Actinopteri > Kurtiformes > Apogonidae > Fowleria > Fowleria isostigma. Next base: position 5,803 of record JAPTGZ010343989.1, on the reverse strand, counting down.
TCAGTCCTCTTGTATGTCGGCTGGTACTGTAACCGGTGCATTGCACTGAGGGCCACTGTGTTTACTTTATAGGTTTCTGCATTAACAAACATCACCCTGTATTGATCACTAGTCTATGAATGTACTTGTTTCTGTGGAATGTTTTAAGACTAACAAAAAGAAAAACAAAATGCCCTTTATAACGGTAGAACCCCTTTACCAAAGAATTGGATCATATCTTTGCAGCTTACAGGCATCGTCAGTTTCTTTTGCCATTTTGTGCAGGGACATTGAATTTCTTGGGGTCCAATTGCAGACCTCATGAAATTACTTTCAGGTTCCCCTCCCACCCATCTGTAGATCTCTTCAAAAGATTACCGCAAAGAATAGAACGACTGTGGTACAGCCTCTTTCTTTCAACAAAACATCACCAACTTCCCCCCCATCCAGGCCTTCACGAGTCAGGACTGCAGCATTTTTCAAACGCAATGCAAACCCTGCATTTGTATTGCAGTTGTTTTTTGTTTTTTTAAATGGATGAATCTCAACAAGAATAGTCCCAAAAACTCGGACAGAAATATTAAGTGCCCCAGTGTGTCTGCGAGAGCATGCCATCCATCATGCTGTACACTGGTCTCAAGTGATGAACGACAACCTCCCAACATGTGACAGGGCCATGGACCTCGTGGAAAATGATTTGGGAAATTCTCAATATATTCAGTTTCCCAGTGCTTAGCTTTTCAAACTTGTAACCTGCAAACAAGGTATCCATTTGCGATGTTGATATAGTGCATTTAAAATAAAATGCTCATTTTTGTGAGTTCTTCAGCTTCTGTGTTCATGCCATCACTGTTCTAGTGATGAAACCAAGGGGAGGACGTTCATCTTAAGTGGCTTTCTGTATTAGTCATTAGTGTGGAGATAATGTGGATAGAAATGTATGTACATGTTGTGTACCAGACAATACTGTAAGATAATAAATTTATTTACCTTTAAAAAACGGCTGGCTTTGATTTAATCCAGGAATACAGACAGTGGGTCAAACGAGGGATTTATTGGCAAGTATGTTTGACACAGGCTTCAGTCTTGCCCAAGGCATTACACAGTATTCAGTACAGTACTTCACATTACAAAAATAAAACCTTGCAAATAATAGGACAGGTAGTTAGGGAGGCGTCAGGTGAAGAACAGCTCTCAACCGTGTAATAACCTAATAGAACACTACATAAACCTATAGACAGTACATCTTTTCCTTCAGATGAAATGCAAGTGATTTATTGACCTTTTAAGTTAAAAATGAGGTACAAAAACATAAGAGTGACATTGCTGTCTCCAGGCTAACTATATTCTATCAAGTCCTTCACTTGCCGAGGGCTTTATCCAGATTTGTCTTGATGGCGTCGAGGAAGTCTGTAGTATTGACGTAGTGCTCGTTCAACTTGACACTGAGAAGGTAAGACAAGACAGAACAGATCAGGAAAAATTTGACACTGCGACGAAGACCATAAAACCCAGCTCAATGCGACCAGAAACATTTTTAATGTGCATGTTTTGCATTTGTTACTGCGGGTGGTTTATTAAAAAGAACAGTATAATTCAACCAAATGAGCTAGGACTTGATACACTACGACAGTATCATTAAAAAATGGCTACCTCCTATTTAAGTGCCTCTAGTTTCCAGAGTGTGGTGCCTTCAGTGACAAAAATAACATCCAATCAGTGGCTGCTGTGAGATAAATGTCCCATAGTGCAGTCTTTAAAAGAAAAAGGCAAGATGTGTTCAAGCTAACAGGTAAGCAAAATATGCACACAGCGACGTTTAACACTGGGATGAGCCTCCAACAGGGTTACAGACCATAATATGTGAGAAAATGTTTAGAAATGTTTCCTCTGCATCTACGTCCACCAAGTAGATACATTTTTAGTCATTTGAATATCTGTAAAAATGTACCATTTCTCAACATTTAACAAAATATAAGCTTAATAACACCAACAAGGACATTTATTTCCTTAAATCATTAAAAACTACCCAGTAAACCTCAGAAGACGACTAATGAAGGAGCTATCTAGTGTTTATCACCTGGATATCTTGTGTTACGGGTGAGTTGAAGCTCCATCAACACAGAGTACACTGACTTTTTTGTTATAATAATAGATATGACGAGTAGAGATCTGGTAATTATAAAGATCAAGTGTCTTACTTGGACAGGCCGTGGATGCAGCCTGCAAGGTCCTTGGTCATTGTGCCGCTCTCAACAGTCTCGACGCACACCCTCTCCAGAGTCTGGGAGAACCTGCAGATAAACAAAGACACATTAGCAAAGCCATGTCTCACACAAGGGCAGTGTGGCTCTCATTTGTCAGGGGAGTTCACTACAGGCAGGTCCATTTGGAGGCAAAAGTTGCCACATGAAGTAAAACTACACATTACATTGTACACAAAGAACTGAAATTAACTGGCAAAAAAATATTTAAAATTTTGAATAAGAGTCAATTATCTATCAACAAACTATTTATATTGAAATATTATGCTTAAGTAATAAATGCAAAAAAAGAATATTCAACAATTGCACATTAAAGTCAATTTTATTTCAAGGCAGACTATCAAAAACTGTTTTCAATTACAGGGAAACTGCACATTTTTATTCATTGAATTACAAAGTTGGCAAAATAAATTTCAAGAGTTGCATTTGTCATTTGGTTCTTTCAGAGAAAAAAAAAAAGGCCAGGGCAATATAGGAGGTTGCTAACAACAAAATTGCTAAGTTTCCATCACTATTGTCACTGTGCTCTTGTAATTTTGGATAGCATGATTTGGTCAAATGGTCATACTGCAATTATTGGGGAAATATTGTATTACATTTAGACTCCAATTGCTTGGTTATCAATGAGAATACACGAATTACTCATTCTGAAATGCTGTTTATTCCCCAACTAAATGACTACAATTGAACTGGTATAAAAGTATGTGTACAAAAACTAAAAATGCAGAAAAGCAACAAATGTTTGAATAGTAAAATAGCGACTTGGACCTTTAAAATGCTGATTTTTGTGAGGAGATAATTGCACAGGCTGAAACTGTATTTGTGAACACATTCTGGTAAATTGTGCAGCCCTACTACACCATTAACATCTCTTACTTGATCAGGTCGGGGTTGCCGTCAAGTTTCCCGCGGTGCTCCAGGCCTCTGGTCCAGGCAAAAATGCTAGCAATAGGGTTGGTGCTGGTTGGCCTTCCCTAAAAGTAGAGTAGAAACTCTGTGATTGTGGTTTCAACATACACTATTTCCATAACAGATGTTATTCTATGTACTCAGTATTCTGGGCATTTCAGCAGAAATCTCAATCTCATGTTTCACCACATGATGGCAGTAGAGCTCCACAGATGACACTGTGAGCAGGACCATGGTTTGGCTTCACACAGCTTCTGCTACACTGTCTGTTTGAAATGGGTTCAAATCTCGAGCAATGGAGCAAATAAGGACAGGAGGTTACCTTCTGGTGCTCGCGGTAGTGCCTGGTCACGGTGCCGTGGGCAGCCTCAGCCTCGATAGTCTTGCCATCGGGGCACACGAGTACTGACGTCATCAGTCCCAGAGAGCCGAAACCTAAGAACAGGAAGTACCGGCGGATCAAACCATCTTCAAAATAACCTGCTTTTTTAAAAAAGGCAGCCATTTTGTGTTATTATTATAACACATTTTTCTTCAAAAATGGTAAACTCTGTCTTACCCTGTGCAAGAATATCAGACTGGACATCGCCGTCGTAGTTCTTACAAGCCCACACAAAGGCTCCAGACGACTTCAGCACCTGGGCAACCATGTCGTCAATAAGTCTGTGCTCATACCAGATCTTGAGTTTGTCAAATTCTGGCTTGTAGTGCCTGTGCAAAACAAACAATATATACATATACATATATAGATTTTTTTTTTTTTTTCAATACAAGTCTAATATTATATAACAGACAAAACTTAGCATATCAGTAAAAAACAGATGTCTTTTCTCTATCAATTTGGAAAATAAAATCTGAAAGGGCAACACATCAGTGAGGATGGCACTCACTTCTCAAAGATGTCCTGGAAGATGTCTTTAAACCTGCCGTCATAGGCTTTAAGAATGGTGTTCTTTGTGCTCATGTAAAGTGGCCAGCCCTTTCCAATGGCGTACTGGAAGCAGCTGTGTGCAAACCCTGTAATAGACTGACCAAGAAAAGAAAAACAAACGGTCTGTGACTACTGTAGGTTTTATCAGCAAAGCAGGGTTAACAACCTTCCCCTTGACAAATTGAAAGTCATCTGGTATGACCTCTGATGTTGTTAAATCAAACACAGCCGTGCTGATGAAGGCAAACAAAATGGTAGCAGGGCAGGTTGAAATAAGGTTATTTTACAGCAGTGACAACTGTGTCAAAGGTAGAATTTACCTCAAGTTCATGTTTTCCAGTGTTAAACAATGATCAAGTTATCTCATTTCTCTTATTTGATACCTCAAACATCAAACTTTGACATGAGCAAAATATGGAACAAATGTGATCAACAAACATGAAAAACCAAAACAATTTAAAACATATAAATATATTTATTTTCCCTTTTTTGAGAAAAACATTTATATAAAAATAAATAAGCCCATGACCCTAGTGAGGATAAAGCGGGTTCAGAAAATGAATGAATAAATGAAAAATAAATAAGATTCGCACTTCCAACTGGACTGAGTCAACTGAAAACCTTGTTAGGACAGGCTTTTAGTTGGGGGGGGGTGTCACCATTTGCTTTTATGTGTACGTTTTTATAGTTATGTGTTCTTCTTTGTGTTCTGTTGTCTATGTATTCTACTGTAAAGCACTTTGTGAAACTTTTCTGCCAAAAGTGCTATACAAATAAACCACAAAAAGAGAAATGTTGGGCAGTAGGTAAAAGATCAGTACTGTTCAAACATGGTTTTTTTGTATGTATCAGAGCAATGTTTATAAAATGACTTGAACTCTGGACAATGTATGGCCTACCTGATAAAAATGAAAAAATATAGAAATGTTGCACATATTACACTTACAACTCAAAATAGACATTTCTTTCCTCAAATAAGGGGAAAAATAAAATAACGTACTGCTTTCTGCAGAAACATATAGACTGTGCCCACCTCGTCTGTATTGTACATGCCCATTCCACAGCCACCAGCAGGGAAGTCATAGACCTCCCATTCCTTTCCTGCACTACCATCAGTGGGGGTGAAGATGATCTTGAATTTGCCCGGCTGGTCCACAACAAAGTCTGTTGCTCTGTACTGAAGAACAAAAAAACAACAGTACATGTCACCAAGGGAAAGAAACTTGAGATCCATCCTCAAATGACCAGGCTTAATGTGACTGGCTTTAATTGAATTCCTTCATCTCCGTGGCTGCTCTCACCTGATCACCGAAGGCGTGTCTGCCGATGGTGATTGGCTGTGTCCAGCCTGGAACGAGCCTGGGAATGTTCTTGCAGATGATTGGCTCACGGAAGACGGTGCCACCGAGGATGTTCCTGATGGTTCCATTGGGACTCTTCCACATTTTCTTCAGGCTGAATTCTAAAAAAATAAAAATAAATATATACAGGAAATTACAGTGCATGCTTTATTTGCATTCAGCCAGAGTTCCAACACTTATTTTAACTACAAAAAAAGCTGGCAGAGGTTTACAGTGTTCCACATAAATGAGTACAAAATTTTGATTTTTTACAAAAATCAACAGATTTGTCACAAAACCTTTAGTTTTCCTTGAAAATCAACATTTTCTATGGGACACTATACAACATATCATGTTCTCAGTTAAGAAAATGTTCTGGA
>JAPTGZ010343975.1:0-11130 GCA_029814645.1 Fowleria isostigma | reverse complement strand
CAATGAGCTTTTTTCTCCTGGTTAAATAAAGGTTATGAATGAATGAATGAATGAATGAATGAATGAATGAATGAATGTACATCGGTGAGAGAAAGTGACCCTTGAATGAAACAGTTACTGTAATAAACCCTCAATAGTTGTATCTACAGTATAACACACACAACAAACCAAAATGTTTGTTTGTGATGTCATGATATCGGCTTGGCTTCACATATCCGTCAGTGGTGTTTTGCTTAAGATTAGATTTTTTAATAATACAAAGCAAATATGTTATTGTACATGGGGAGCGCACAGTGGTAAAAGTTTGATACTGGTGGACTGGCATCAGGGCTAATAGTAGATATCTACTACTTTAGGGTTTTTTAGGATGAATGGCATTTTCTGTGTTATTGTCCTTTATATCATTATGACTGTTATGTTCATGGGATATGTTGAGTTGGTTATTTATAAATGAAATATATAGTTTGGCAAGATTTTTGGGGAAAGCATGGAAACTTAGACAAACAGCTCTGTATTCCGAACTAAAATGACCTTGTTTTAAATAATTGTTATTGGGATGAGTATACGTTCTACATGTGCTATTTTGAATGTTAGTAGTGTCTTATAAACCTATGTGGGCTGGGAATATAAGTGTATGACACTTAAATAAACTATTCATTTATCTGAATTAAAGATAAAAAATAGGTGTTATCTTTTTTTTTTTTTGCTTTATTTTGCCATGCAGTACTGTGCAAGAACAGAGGCTACAGAAATATTTAGTGCTTTGAATTGTTTTGTGGTTTACTTTCCATTGAGGGATAAAGTATTATGACAAAAACCATACATGCAACGAAGACTGCATGAGTCAGTTTTGGATTAAGTATAAAGTGTTGTTTTTTGAAGTGCATTTTACAATAAAAGTTAAGTGATATGCTCAGGTGTACATTCAGAACATTGTATAGAGTTTTATATATATAAAAAAAAAAAAGTGACCCTGATATTGAGACAAGTGTGAAAATCTACAAAAACCTGTAGTGCGGCCTTGAGTTTTGTGTCTTTAGACTGAAGGACGTTTGTGTCTCCGTTTTTCCTGTCCAGTCTCATTCTGGATCTCCTTGTCAGTGTCTCCAAAGCTCAGTTTTCTCCAGAATTTCCCTCTTTCAATCAAATTACAATTATTTTTAGCATCCTCCACTAGATAATTTCATATATGTCCTGGTATCTCATTTGACGTTTCGCCCTGACATCCCCAACACATGCATTTATAGATATAAATATATAGGGAGATATAAATAAATATTTCAAATGCAGGATAGGAGTAAAGTGACATTGAGTGTTATTCCCCTGTTAGGCATACAGAGGTAGGGAGGTCACTCGGCTACACTGAGCCACTGGCAGCCCAGGCCCCGCTGGTCCAGTGGACTGACTTGGCTTCATCTACAAACTCGCAATAAATATCTGGCCATCATTTATTTTAATTCACTCCTTTCTTGCTCAGATGGAATGGATTCTTAACCTTGTAGGACAAGGACACCCGCATGCTGCCTGCCTTTCCTTAGCTGCTAAATTATTCTTCATTCTTCGGGGGGAATAAAAAAAGGAGTCCGGCGTTGCTCAAACTGTCAGCTCCAATGAAAAGCACGGCTGAAAACGTTGTCACTGAACCCCTGGACAAGGAAAAGAAGGGGAGTGGGCAGTGAAAGACAAAGTGAGAGAAGTGGGGGAGAGAGAACGGGGGAGGTGGGTGGGGGGGAGTCAGCAGCCTCCAGAGTGATTTATTTGCCAAATCAGGACACAATGAGTCGATTATGAGTCCTCTAATAAGAGAGAGTGTTTGGGGACCCACTAATTGGGCATGATTGAGTTGCAGTCTGGGAGCCGGGCGAAAAGGGAACCTGGTCGGCGGCTGTCATGCAATCATCAGCTAATCAGAGCTTTGAAATTAAAACTGCGTGTTTAGGGTAGAGGACGGGATAATGGCAGGGACCTGCTTAAGCTCTGTGGCTGCCTGAGGAGGCTGCCGTACTGTGTGTGTTTGTATATTTGTTTGTGTGTATTTGTATGTACAGTATGTGTGTGTGCATCAGATGGAACACACTGTTTACACTGTGTGTGTGTGTGTGTGTGTGTGTGTGTGTGTGTGTGTGTGTGTGTGTGTGTGTGTGTGTGTAGGGGGGGGGATCTCTCAATTCTGACTGTGTTCTGTGCAGGTCTTGATGAGGATCCTGAAGGAGCTGTAATCAGCCAGGCCCTTGTACTTATACATGTGTAGGTTAGCGATCACAACTGAACAAAACCAGCAGAGAAGCCTGTTACATATTCAATTCATTCTAAAGAAGTTAAATAATTTGCATTCTAATTATTTATTGTAAAGCCTTGTAATATTAATTTAACTTATCAAATGTTAAAGTGTTACTTAAAATTGCATTGCACTTTTTTACTATACAGTTGTGGAAAAATATTAGACCATCATAAGTCGTCAATAACCATGCTTATGCAATCAAGTACTAACTCCTGTGTGTATCATGTGATTAAAACAGACAGAAAAGAAAACATGGAATGTCTTTAAGCACTGTTTTTTGTTTTTTTTTCAGTACAATGCCATAGCTATTGATGTAATAACTTATGTAATTTTGGTTATTATCAAGAATACCATGGACAATGGATAGATATCAGCTCTTAAAATAAATTCTCATGAGCTATTTTTGTTGTTATCATTATATTTGTCCAAAAAAAAATACCATTAGTTGTACCAGGCATTAAAATGAATAAGAAACTGAAGAAAACATAGGATGGTTTAATATTTTTTCTGTGACTCAATATGACTAAACATGGATTTAAAGCACATTTCAGTCTATTTAAAAACACTTGTTCATCATAAATGCATACCCACAGTGTCACACAATGTTAAAAGACTCAATGAAAAGGGAGGGGGAAAAAAAACAAAACAAGTCCTCATCTATGAAATTCTATTGACTTATTTCCACAAAATCACAGTAGGATTAATTTTTGGGGTTGAGGTGTTTGTCTTCGAGGCGCCACTAGGGGGCAGTGTTTATCTGCAATGCATCGCGAGAGTAAACAGACGGGGCTAATTGATGTCAGGTGCTGTATGCTTAAAACATGTCACAGCAAAATATTTAACAAAGATCAAATACAGACGAAGCATCAGAAAAAGAGGTAAGGTGGAAATACTGCATTCTTAGACTTGTACTAATCTATTAACATGTATTCTGACGAAGCAACCTGTGTTGTTTTGACTTTATGGACTCATTTTATAGACACTTCACTCCGTTCCATGTGCGCTGTTCCTCTTGTATGCAAATCAGCTTGAAACAATATTTGAGCGGAAGTTTATTTTTTTTGCCCTTTTTTTCATGTTGGGCTAATTAATGAAAAAAAAAGGGGGGTTTACTTTCACACGGAATCCCAGAATTTACACACAAAACACATGTCACTCATAAAATTTTTTAAAAACATAACAAGCTCATTTGTTAATTTGCAGTATGATAAAACTAATGTATAAAATATCTTAAGTGTTATAAGAGGTCGTAGATTCTTTCCCAAAGCATTTATTTTGCTTACTTTGAATAAACACTATAGATTAGAATAAAAAAAAACAAAAACAAACAATTATTATTGTTATTTTCTTTTTTTTCCAACTCACATTATAACGTCTATGCACACATTTTCCACAAAATTTTTATGGATATTTACATTTCCTGCAGTATCCAGTGCTGAATTTAGATTGCCACATACTTACTGTTCCACAAATAAGATTATTGACATGCAATATTTGAAGCAAAATTTATATGAAGCTCCTTTAAAATATTTAGAAAGTACATTAGCTGCACTATGATTATATTTCCCCCCCCTCATGAACTTACATGAAAAATATAGTATGTGTGCAGAGCTGTGCAGGGTCAGGGCTGCATGGGATTTGACATTTAAGACCAAATTACTGTCTCAAATATGTCCAATAACATTTTTGCTTCTGTATAATATGAAATTTGCCCTGATCCTACTAATTATCATAATTTGAGAATAATTAAAACAAATGAACTACATTATATTTATTTATTACTTGCTGCTTCATGTTTGCTTATTTATTCAGATCAAATTAGAATTGAAATTTATTTACAGACATATAGAAGATATTTGCATTTTTAAAGTCTTAAAGTCCTTACACATTTGCTATGTAATATCAAAATAACAGGAGGAATGTCACGTTTGTGAAATGATGCTTTTTAGACATCTGATTTGTTACTATAATAATTAATTTCAGCTTGTTTTTTTTTTTCCTCTGGGGTTCTTTCATATTTCCTATGTGTGTCTTGAAATGACTCACAAAACAAACCAACAGACAGAGTATTTCTTTCTTTCAATCCTCCTAAGGCCTTGTCTAATTGTAAATGCGCCTTACATCTAAAGAGGGCCTCACTATAAAAATCTGAAGTGGGTTTAAGGCATAAATGGGATTAATTCCCAAAGAATGTCCTTTGCTCTTCCTCCCATAATTTCATTTGCAGGGTCCACAGGATGAATAGCCAAGCAGGCAGTGATGTGGAACTGGAGGACAGGCCTTGCGGGGCCTGTGCTGCTACACCACAGCCTTCAGGTTATGTTACCTTGATAATGTCACAGCTGCAGGAACTACACCGCCCACCGTACAGGACACAGGAAATCCAATTATCCGTCTTCTAATGTGTGGGAATTTTACGCTCTCATTTCTTAGACTTTGGCTCCAGCTCTGCCCGAGGGCAAACCTACCTGAGATATATTCCTGGGACTGTTATTTATTTATTTATTTATTTATTTACCAAGAAGTCTGTCCACAGATTGAAATCAATATTTTTAAGAAAATTGTTTCTGAACCAAAAATAAAGTTGTTTTTCCCCTCTGACAAAACCACTGCATAAAACTGAGATGAATGATTAAAAAGTTGATTTATACAATTGTATTGACATCTGTTATATCCTGTAATTGAAACCCCTGTGTCTTGGCTGCAGAAACAGCCCTGATGCGTCCTGCATTCAGCCAGGTCTTTGTCATGGCTGTACGTTGGAGCAGGTCCCCCACCTGCCTGGACCCCGACTGTTTTTTGATTTAATTAAAAGGAAGAAGGTGCATCAATTTCAGCCGCGTGGCGGGGAGATGACAGTACACAAATTGAAAGTAAGCATCTCGGTGGAGCAGGGAGGGGGCTGGTCCATCATTAACATGGAAGACAATTCTGTGTGCAATGTAACAAGATTAGAAACATTATTATCATTCCTATGTTCCTGCTAGACATAAAGCCCTGCCACAGATGGAAAAAAAAAAAAAACAATCTGAAGAAGGCTCTTTACTCAGGACACAGTGAGAAAGGCTTGGAAAAAAAACAAACAACATAGTATGACTGTGATATTGAGCTGAATCACATACCTGCACGCTTATTGATGGGTTAGAAGGAGCGTATAGCAAATAGTGTTTTTTATACTGTCTATGAAAATATGTAGCTCATCCCCAAGGGAGGTATCATATTTTCTGATACTTTACACCACACAGCAGTGATTATGTATCTCAGGAGTGATTATGTATCCATCCCCCCCTCCCTGCTGAATCTCCAGCAGATCCAGTGTTTCACTGATAGGGTTTGCTTTCGGGCCGATCCAGAGGAATGTGAATGGACTCTTAGCTGCAGGAGGAGCCCTATTAATGAACAGTAAAGACAGATGAGGCTCTCCGATGCCAAGCAGGTTGCCTCAAATGGATTAGTGAAGCTGAGATTGGGATGGATAGCTGTCTATGTGCCAAGCGGCCATTAGCTTGGCCAATATGCCGATATGACTGTACACAAAACAGGCTCAGGATTCCCCTCAGTGAGCTTAACACTCAAACTAGAGTCAGCAGCTAAAGATTTAAGAAGCATTAAAGCTGTGCTGACATACTAATTAGCAATAAACATTTATCAGCTGCGATATTACGAGGGTTAAATAGTTGATTTAATGGCTGGCATCTTAAATATCAAGTGACACCTGAGCTGCTTTGCTGTGTTGCTTTTACTGCAGAAATACCAATATCAGTTTCTAGTACAAGTGAAGTGTCAGTTGCCGTGGCTGTCACACTGTACTTTATGAATGGAAAGCTGCCTGTTCCTGGCATGTATCAGAGCATGTTGCAATGATTCGAAGGCTGATGTCATGTTGGAAGATGGGCACCGGCGATGTCAGTGGACACCAGGGGCCCTTTTCCAACCAACTATACAAATGGGCATGGGTGTGAAAAGCTGGGGAAATGTTATCAATCACCCTGCATCCCAGTGGAGGAGCTGCTGGCGTTGGTGTAGAGAGTCACACTCATACTGATCCATATAAAAGGCTGTGTGATGTATTAGAGCAGATGAGCAGGGGCCGCCTCTGACACATGACTGACAGCTCATTTGACAGCCCCAGGAAAGTGTGCAGGGGAACTTTCAATCTAATCTAATGCTGCTGAAGGAATGGAATTGTGGTGTGAGATTATGTTTTCATGTTATATCCCCTCTAGGACAACATGGGTTGAATGGGATGAATATGATGTGGCTGACCCCTAGTCCGGCTGGTATGGGTATACGTATGGAGCCAGTCGCCGCAGCCGACTCTCAGTCGAGACCTCGTGACCCGCGACTCTTCCCTCAATCCACTTCCAGTCCAGTGAATCAGGTTTCTGAAGGAAAAAACAAGACACTGAAACCCAGCTCAAAGCCATATCTGTGGGTAAACAAAAACATTTTTGTGTCATGCATTATCAATCAGCTGTCTCGTGGGGCTTTCCAAACAGGTAATCTCTGTCATTCAATCGCTTCACCGCAGAAGCTGGGTCCTCTTGAAATGGGATAGCCACAAAACAGACATTAATATTAAGTGCAGGACAGATCAGTTTCTCTTTGGACTGCTCTCCTTTCTCTTTTTTTCATAAGTGCACAATATCTGGATAGGCCACCTTCATCTCAAAATCAATTTTCCTTATCAGTTAGTATATGTTTACACTCCCATTCCATACGCCACATTTCCTTAAAACAAATGCTGCTTTTTCCTGAGCAGCAGGGGTCATATTTATTGACACAGTATCAAATGATCCAAAAATATTTCAACTCAGAGGTCACAGAACATTTCATAATTACACCAGAGATGTAAAATTATTTTACCAGAAAACTATTAAAGCCCAGGAGACTTAAACCTCCCAGTGTGTGCTCCCACAATGATCAATCATATCGGGCTAATTAGCCATTTTACAGCTATTAAAAGAAGACACTCAGCCCTTTTCATTAGGCCCCATCTATTTTCCCACTATTATCGTCTTTTCTGTTTTTTTTTTTTTTTTTTCAACTTTGAAAAGTTATTTAAAAACTTCTGGTGCACTGAGGGCTAAGGTATCAAAAGCAGCTTTCCATATTCGATGCACCACGGCTACATCCTCTCTGTTCAGCATGTTTTATTTGTCGAATGAGGTCAGCTGTTGGCCCGCAAGCGTTGAGTGTCAGCTGCTGTTTTTCCATTGAAACAGACTATACTCCAGTGTTTAGCCCTCTGACAGGCCTGACGTTGGCCTCCCAGCAGCCCAGTGACCACAGAACCTGATCCTGCACAATCAAGCGGCTGTGTCTGCCCAGTTTAAATTCACCTTTCCCAAACATGTCACACACACTGCTCCACTCCGCTCTTTGCTTCCTGTAACCTCTCTCCACCTCACCACTCCGTCTTCCTCCACGTTTTAAGGCCTTTTGTCTCTGACGCCGTCCATATTTTTCTGTTAATACCGCCAAAGCCCTGTGTGAACATTCGTATTGTCTAAGTGATCATTAAAATTTATGGCAAGCTGACTTCATCCAGCTTGCTAGGCTGCACTGGCATAAGTCATAATTATGTGATGACACTGTAAGACGGAGCGTCCACACTGGCCAATCGTCCGGGCCAGTTAAATGATATAATTAGCCCAGTAAAAGGTGAACGCTTCAGATTGGATAAGTTATTAAATGTTTGGATGAACCTGAGCTCCATTTCCCTAACTATCACTGTCTTCCTCTTTGCTCGCTCCCTCCCCTCCCTCCATTAGCCCATTAGCAGTTATGTGATACTATATGCTGATGGGGCAGTGGACGGAGAAAGTGGGTAAATTAAGCCTGACCACTGCTTGTGTTATGGACTGCTCTTATAAAGTGCCACTGAAGGACACCACAAGACTCAAGAGAACAGCACATAAGCAGGGGACACGCTCCCACCACAGACCGGATGGTACAGTAATGTGAGCCCAGCTGAGTTTGTAAACTTGACAAATGTTCCTCTGACCTTTGTTATGATCTGAGCAGCGCGGTATGTTTAGCATTAATGGTGAGCTTCCATGTGAAAAGCACCTCTTCACGCCATGAAACTCTACTGTACAGTGAAGCAGGTCAGACGGGCAAACATGTCAAATTTAACCCATCAGATTGCTCAATTTGTCCGCTGTTAAGCTGTAATGGAAAGGAGTGCAGCGAGGTTGACAGCGAGCCTACCGCTGGGCCCTTGAGCCTCGGTGTGTGCGTCGTCGTGTGTGAGTGTGTGTATGCAAGTCGCGCTCCACCAGAGGGTCTCACCAAGTGTGACTGCGTGTTATTCACACTGACGAGTTCCACTGTTCACTGTCACCTCTCATTGTGAGGGGAAATAAGCCTGTGGAGAGAGCTGTGGCCAGGGGAGGGCGGAGGACGGAGGGGAGGCTGCAGGGAGCCCCTTACCACCACAGCCCAAGGACTAGTCTGTCTTCCAAGGAGAGTCAAGCTCCTGGATGTCCCCCCTAAATATGGGGCTACACCACAAAGTTAATATTTCAGCAGACTCTGAGATTATGGAAATAGGAGGAAATAGGAAGCTTTATTGTCGTCATATTTGTCAACATGATGAAATTTAAGGTGCTCTTCAGATCAGATCAAATTAAACTTAATAAAAGAAAACTTATACTATATCCAAATAAAAGTAGATAAAACAATTAAAAGCAGCTAAAACAGTAAAAGTATTCAAGACAAAAAAAAAAGTGACTAGACAGGAAAAACATACACTTATCAACACTGGGGCAGATATAAACAGCATCAGGACCATCATTAGTCGAGTCAATTATCACATCAGATATTCAGTATTTTTATAACTCTCTTAAATTAGATCAAATTACTTGCTGTCTTGCATCTGCAATTTGCTGAATTCCTGAATAAGCTCTTTTATGATTTATAAGTCAGGATGTACCATTTAGATATCTGTCTGATACTGACCCAAACATCTGGATCAGGCATGGGTGATAGTAGCACTGATCTATGTAGTTCAGTTCTGTTATTTTGTGTCTGTCACTTTGCTGTTCTAAATACAGTTGCGGAGAAAAATATCAGACCACCCTATGTTTTCTTCAGTTTCTTATTCATTTTAATGCCTGGTACAACTAAAGGTACATTTGTTTGGACAAATCTAATAACAAAAATAGCTCATAAGAGTTTAATTTTAGAGCTGATGTCTTTCATGGCTTTCTTGAAAATAACCAAAATCACATAAGTTCTTACATCAATATTATGGCATTGTGCTGACAAAAACAGTGCTTGTATTCATTCCATGTTTTTTTCTGTATGTTTTAGTTGCATGATACACACAGGAGTTAGTATTTGATTGTAACCATTGTTTTTTGATGACTTTTGATGGTCTGATTTTTTCCACAACAGTATTTAGGTCACTTCTGTTATTCTGCATCTGTCACTTTGCTGTTCTAAATAAATATAAAAAAAGTACACACAGAATTATTAAAATATGTAATTTCTCTTACAAAATAAATTACAAAAATAACATACATTATTGGAGGTATTTAACTCCTGCTACATCAACAGTAGTTTTTACCATGTTGAGAATAATTTAAAAAAAATTGTAATTGCCTTACAAAGTTCAAAAGCAATGATTAAAGTCAATTCCAATGATGATCTACATAAAACAAACTGATCCCAGTCTCTTCTGTGTGGTGAATCATTAAACACTGATTTCAGATCAGTACTCAGTATGGGCTGTTATTGTGATCTCTGTATTGGACCTGCGTCAGACTAATCCCTGTTCATATTGTTCTAATTTTATTTAGTTGGATTTTGTTTTATTCAATCCCTAAACAAAATACTACTATTGTGCACTATTAAAAATGTTAGTGTTTATATAACTGAAGTTGTGATTCTGTGTTTTATCTGCATACAGGTTTGATATTACTGTTTGACTACATTGTTTGCCTGGTGATAAAATGTGGGATGGTTCTAGTTTATTGATGAGTTCTCAGATTCTTTTCAACACCGATGTTCAGGCATATATCTTTGCTTATAAAAGTTGTAACAGACTTAGTTTCTTGTGTGTACAGTCACAAGATAACTTAACCTAGATAACTTTTCCAGAGGTATTTGTTTTGGATTCTGGGAGATGTCTGTTAAATGTTTTCAGAGATTACTGCTATGCCCACCTGACTTTGACACATCTGACTTTTGCTTTGTCTGTACTGTCTCTGCAGTACAAGCACACACCTGCCTTAAGGCTCAGCAGAACATCTAGACTCACTAGACCACACAAGACTAATAGGGTTAAAGCTCCACTCATCAGCAGCAAAAAGCATAAAAATTTGTATTTTATTCATTGATATTAGATTATTCTAACAAATATTAAATTAAATATAAAATATTTTTTTCAAATAAGCATTGGTGAGTAAAGTCCCGCAATAGCTTATCAACACTTTGATGAGAAAAGAACATTTATTTATTTACTTGTATTTATTATTTATAATCCATCCAGTTCAACGTGAAAACTGGCAATAAATACTGATGTGATATTAGTGAAGGCACACGGGTACAGCACATCCCTCTGGGTTCAGATCTGGTTCATCCTCTGTCCCTGTCTTCACAGTCTGTCTCTGCTTCTATCAAATAAAGTATGAACACACTAAATCATCATATCATTATATCTTGACATTTCAGATTGTTCTTCTACATCTAACAATGACCATGGTGACACCTAGGTTTTTCCTTTTTCTTCAGGTGATTCTAAATGTTGTGATACGTCTAATAATCAGGGTTGGCTCCTAATTCAGACACAAAACAGTCATGGAAAAAAAATTAGACCACCTTATGTTCCTTCAATTTCTTGT
>JAPTGZ010343905.1:0-11136 GCA_029814645.1 Fowleria isostigma | reverse complement strand
TTGGTCTTGATAGTTCTTTGCAGTTCAACTGGACTAGTTTGGTTTCAAAAGAGCAAAACTAGTCCATTTGAACCTAGGAAAATGAAGTTGGCACTATTTACAGGTTATTACAGTTATTTTAGTTTCAGTCATATTGATCTGGATGTGGAACCTCAACTAAAATAACTTCAATATCCTTGATTGTTCATATCTTCAGTATAATTTTTGCCTTTTGCAAATTCATCCCGCCGGCCGCATCGGACCTTTTGGTGGGCCGCTGTTGGCCCCCGGGCCACATGTTTGAGTCCCCTGCTATAAAACATATTATGTTCTCAGTTAAAGAAATGTTCTTTAAACCTCAGTTTTGTCCAAGTTTTTGGAAACTGTGCTTATGTTCATTGAAACATTGATTTAATTTCATTTTTCATCTACTTATTTATCTATACAGAGACAATGCACAATATACACTGACCTTAAACAAGAAAGATGCATTGTACCAGGATGTAGCACTAGTGCTAATTTCCCCCTGTAGTCCCTGGGTAGGCTGGTGGTATCATTAATAAAAAGCAGACATTTTCTAAAAACTAAAAGCAGGCATTGATTAAAAAAACAATCTTACTTTTCAAAGAGGGTGTACTTATTTATGCTGAGTACTGTATGTGCAAAATGAGTTTGCACAGTGTAAGACATTTAATAAATGATGTCTTTATAAATTGTATTTGATGTCATGCATTCTTACATTGTACCTTTTTTTTGTAGCTTCTAAACCTCATAAACCTGAAAAAACAAAAATAATAGCAAAATGATATACAACCTTAAAGTAGTCAATTCTTAAAACTGTGTATAAAAACATAAAACTAAACCTAAAGGCTGAATAAAAACAAAAAGAATGAAATTTTCAAAAGATAGATAATTCTGGACAGTTGTCGGAGGCCAGAAAACATAATAAACCCCCAGCTGGAAAAATAATCGTATTAAAATAAGAAATAGTTCCAGGATATGCAAGAAAACCTGACACTAGCATGTTTTTAACAGTATCTAATAAGTCACATTTATTAGGAGAAGCTATGGATGCATAGGTACCACACTAAAATCTGAATGTGAAATATGACGCTGTACTTGGTATACGGTTTATTTCACTCTCTGGGTTTGTAAGAAACAATGTACACTCTCCCATGATGACACTCTAGAGCCTGAACCCGGTCTGCTATTTATTGTTCAAAAGCTCTCTGTTCTTCATTGTGGGTTTACAACCTGTTTGCTTGTACATTAACCATCAGGATAACATAAAAGGTCAGGAACAGGTTCGGGAGACAGCTGCTGGTGTTGTAAATATTGATCCAACTGTAGTGGACCGTGGGGAAAACATCCAAATTGCTAAAATGAGCTGTAAGTGGCGAGTTTTCTTTTAAAATTTAACCTGCTGCTGCTCAAAACACATAGACGTTGGTGCTTCCAGGTATTGTACATCTGTTTCCTCTCTTCACGAAAGATTAATTACAGTATATCTATTGTTACATTTTATGACCCCACAATTTCAGTGCTTTTTTTTTTGTTCGCCACGACCACCGAGTGTGCGGTATGCGTGTGTGTATGTATCGACACATGTCTATAAACACAATACATTGTCCGGTAAATCCCAGGAGGGATCAGTTTCATGCCCCTCCTCTTCCTCCTCCTCAAACCCTGAGGAATGGAAGACATTTCTTGCGAGAACAAACCTTTAATTGTCCCCTCTGTCGACATGTAAGGGAAGTGATGCGTTATATTATATCATCACTCTCCCTGACGTCCTCTGAATGACCCCAGAATCAACGATTCAGCTAAATGGACCTATTGTTGCTCACATTTTAATCTTAACCTTTCAGTCATCTGATGAAAGATCTATGTGACTTTAAAAAGGGGACACTATGAATCTTTAGATCTGCTTGTTTAAATCACTTCCTGCGTCCATTTAACTGACCAGGATCGACACAGGCCCCAGTAGGCGTCTGCTCCTAAGGGCCATGGTCGATTGAGAACATCCACCATACAAGTCAAGCCTTAAACTGTTACTACTTCATCTCTTTTGTTCTTCCTCTCTTTGCGGCAGCACCAGAGGGGAGAGGAAGAGGGACTGCAGCTGAGTGACAATGGTGACTGAATTACCCTTCACCCCACGAGGGTGCAAGTTTGGGTCAGTTACTATCGACAAGCCGACTGCTGAGTAGCCGGAGGGAAGAAGAGAGGTATTTTTGTCTTTTCTTGTGGGGTTATCATTGGGGGAAATGTTACTGCGGTCACACAAAACTCCAAAACCACACAAAGTAAAGTGAGCATACAAATTTCCCCAAACATAATGTCTGTATTAGCCTATTCTCTAGCGGCGGTGGTGGTGGTGGAGGCACACATTCCTCCCACTGATTGACAACTAAATCAGCTGTGGAATTACAATGCTATTTCTCCCTTTGTACATGTTGCCTTACACAAGCTGGGCCCGTATCGGATAACTAATTAAGCAAAGAAAGTAAAGTGCGAAATCCTGTATCGCTGAAAGGTTTGAGAGGGAAAACGGCAATGCATTCTCAGACAAGAGACTGTTTGGTGGAACTTATTGATTCCCAGGCAGAGGCAGAGATCAATGAAAAGAAACAGACTGAGACAAAGAGTGGCATTTAAGGGTGGAAAAAGCTGACATTTTCTCCATCACTGTCACAGCCGCGGCCATAAAGCAGCAGCAAATATTAAAACATTTCTCATCTGCGCGGGAGTATTGGCAGCAGAAATTGTTTTCTCCGCGGTGTGATACTCAGGCTGAACTCCCAGTAGGATCCCTGGGGACTGCAGATTGGTGCCTGTGACATATCGGCACCAGCATTTACACACACCTGCCACTCATTCCCAAACAGCCCAGGAGCAGGGCTGTAGAGGGCAGATAGCAGCCAAGGAGGCTGTCGGTTGGACTGCTGTCAAGGTGGGTAGGTGTGGTGGAATTCATCACTGATAACACGCTTATATTTGCAGGGTGCATAGAGTACTTCTATTAGTCAGCAGTGCCCTCGATGCTATAAGCTGGTTATGCATATGTAATGAGCATGTGTGTATATGTTTGAGCGACGGGTCTTATCTGTGTCTATGTGCGCTAGCATGTGTGCGTAAATGTAATGTATGTTTATGCGTGTGCTCTAACCCAGGGGTTCCCAAAGTGGGGGTCACGAGATGTCAATGGGGGGGGGGGTCGCAAAATGATTTTTACAATCCTCTTGATATGGCACATAAGGTGATTACAACAGATCAGTGATGGTATTGTAGTACATGAACATTTTAAGTAGGAAGACTGTTGTGTATAGTACGACGACGTATTAGGGCCACATTAGAAAATAAAATCGCTTCTCACTATGAGAATAAAGTTGTGATATTTTGAGAATAAATTCCTAATATAATGATAAAAAACTTATTATTTAATGAAAAAAATGTCATACCTTTCTAAGATTTAAGTAATATAATGAGAATAAAGTCATAGTTTTAAAAATCTTATTATTTAGTGAAATTAATGTCATACTTTTGTGAGATTAAAGTTGTAATATTTTGAGAATAAAGTCATATTATAACAAGAAAAAAACCCATTTTTTAACAGAATAATGTCGTACTTTTCTGAGATTGAAGTTACAATATTTTGAGAATAAAACCATAACGAGAAAAAAAAATCATCATTTAACAAGAATAATGCTGTACTTTTTGGAGATGTAAGTCGTAATATTTTGAGAATAAAGTCATAATATAATGAGGAAAAAAATCATTAATGAAAATAATGTTGTGCTTTTCTTAAATTAAAGTCGTAATATTTTGAGAATAAAGTTATAATATAATGAGAAAAAATGTATTATTTACCAAAAATAATGTCATACTTTTCTGAGATTGAAGTTGTAATATTTTGAGAATAAAATCATAATGAGAAAAAAAAAAATCATTATTTAACTAGAACAATGTCACACTTTCTGAGATTAAAATCGTAATATGTGCACTGGCATGTGTGTGTAATATATTGTATGTTTATGCGTGTGCTCTAACCAGTGTTGGGGAGTAACAGAATACATGTAACAGGATTACACATTTAGAATACAAATATAAGTAACTGAATTCCATTATAGTTACAATTCTAATACATGGTAATCAGAATACAGTTGCATTTTTAAAAATCAATGGATTACTTTCCATTATCTTCTATCATTTCACAAATCCAGTTTCCTGCACATTTTTTCTATATCCAGACAAAACCCCAATAAGATCCTTTGGGTTGTACTAGTACATCACATGTTCATATGTGTTTATGAGGCTCAGACTTAATACATTCATCCAGCTCTAAAACAGAACACACAACAATAATTCTGTTCACAACATAGTAAACATGGTGTAATTTACTACATTCATATGGTATTAAAATTTAAGAAAATGCAAAAGTAATCCAAATATTCAGATTAGGATATTTAGATTGAGTAATGACTGATTACAGTACAGATTACTTTTTTGGGCATGTATTCTGTAATCTGTAATTGAATACATTTCAAAAACCCTCCCGCTAACCGCATTGTGTGTGTAGGTGTGTACGACAGTTCTTATCTGTGTTTATGTGCATGTGTGTGTAATGTAATATACGGGGGGTAACAGAATACATGTAACAGGATTACATATTTAGAATACAAAATATGTGTAACTGTAGTCTGTTACACTTACAATTTTAATCCATGGCAATCAGAATACAGTTACATTTTTACAAATCAATGGATTCGCCCTTAAGTAGCTGAGATAGGCTCCATGTGACCCTCATGACCCTAGTGAGGATAAAGCGGGTTCAGAAAATGAATAAATGAATGAATAAATGGATTACTTTCCATTATTGTCAATCATTTCGCAAATCAAGTTTCCTGTATATTTTTTAAAATTTGGATTACAATATTGAGATTGAGTAATGTAACAGATGACATTTCAAAAGTAACCCTTCCAGCACCGGCTCTGACCTCATCGAGTGTGTATAGGTGTGTGCGACAGTCCTTATCTGTGTCTATGTGCATGTGTGTGTAATGCAATATACGGGGAGTAATGGACTACATGTAACAGGATTACATATTTAGAATGTAAATATGAGTAACTATATTGTTACAGTTACAATTTTAATCCATGATAATCAGAATACAGTTACATTTTTACAAATCAATGGATTATTTTCCGTTATTTTCAATCATTTCACAAATTCAGTTTCCTGTATATATTTTTTTTAAAATTCAGATTACAATATTGAGAATGAGTAATGTAACAGATTACATATCAAAAGTAACCCTTCCAGCACTGGCTCTAACCTCATTGTGTGTATAGGTGTGTATGACAGTCCTTATCTGTGTGTATGTGCACCGGCATGTGTGTAATGTAATGCACTTGGAGTAACGGAATACATGTAATAGGATTACATATTTAGAATACAAAATATGAGTAACAGTATTCTGTTACAGTTACAATTTTAATCCATGATAATCAGAATACAGTTACATTTTTACAAATCAATGGATTATTTTTCATTATTTTCTAGCATTTCACAAATCCAGTTTTTTGTACATTTTTTTTAAAAATTCGGATTACAATATTGAGATTGAGTAATGTAAATGTAACAGATTACATTTCAAAAGTAATCCTTCCAGCACCGGCTCTGACCTCATCGTGTGTGTATAGGTGTGTACGACAGTCCTTATCTGTGTCTATGTGCAGCGGCATGTGTGTAATGTAATGTATGTTTATGCGTGTGCTCTAACCACATTGTGTGTAATTATGACTGTGTGTGTCCTGTCCTTCGAGTGCACTCCCGAGTCTTGAACTCCGAGTGACACGGGTACTGCAGGGTCATATGTCTATTTGCGGGATAAATGATATTATGCTACACTAAGAGAATTACACAGAGGATGTCCCTTGGAGTCACCAGGCTCAGCAATCAGTCATAGTTACTTTATGTGTCTCTTAAGCTGCTCTATCTGTACTCATCCACTGGTCTGGAACGGGTGTTAAATGGATCCTAGACCGCATCCAGTCATTACGAGCTTATGATTTCAGCCTTATGACTGGGAGAGAAAAGGAGAGGGAGAATAATGCAGAGGGGAATTAAGAGAAAGTGATCATCAGTGTATTTGGTTTTGCGGTGATGCTTCTGTGCACAACCTCCATGTTCAGATCCTCCCTCATCCTCTTCATTTTATTCATCGCTTGTATTCGTACCCTCTTTTTTTTTTTTTTTCTTTTTTGTGCTCTTTCTGTCTCCAAACTAACCCACCTTCTCTTTTTCTGACTCTCAACTGTTCCTTCGCCTCCCTCTTTCGCCTTTCTTTCCCTCCTTCACTCTCCCTTGGTGGTATTTGATAGCGGTAAAGCAGGCGGCAGGAGAGCAAACAGCAGGTGAACCCACTCTAATACTCAGCTGTGCCATCTGCTGTGGTCACATGACTGTGCTGCAAACCCGCTTTAACGCCATGATGCCCCATCATACCTGACACATCAATCAATCAGAACCAAAGAGCAAAAGAGAGGGAGAAAGAGTGAGAGAGAAGGAGAAAGAGCTGCGCGGAAAATGAATTCAGGCAGCAAACATGCTACCTCTTGTGAATCAAACAGAATCACTTACTGCCAGATATGAACTATTAGAGTAGCTAGTTTTTACTTGTAATTTTGGCATTTCATCGGAACTAATTAGCATGAAGACTTTCTGCAGCAACAAACTGCATAATATTCCTAAATTTTGTTAAATTCTGATCAGAGGTTTGTGGGAGAACTGAAGAGAAAAATGAATAAATTGTCTTCTTTGCCTGGAAAAATCAGATTAATTAAAAATAATCCAATATTATTTAAGCATAATAACTGCATACGTATAACGCTACCTAGTGGTTACAGGAAATGACCACTTTTTTTACATTTTGACATACTACTCTGAACAGGTTGAACAACTGAAATTTGATCAGACAAGCCTAAACAAGTTGATGATACTCCGTGTAAAACTTCGATACCTTATATGACATGATGTCATCGCGCCGGCAATGTTTCGCCAAAAGTGAACAAATTGTTATAACTCAGCTGTGCCTTGTCCAATCTGTGTCAAAGTTCACATGTAGAAGAAGAGTCCCACCCCCAACACAACAGAATGGGCGTGGCAGATGGACACGTAAATCAAATCAATCAATCAAATCAAAATAACTTTATTATCTGTTCCAGATGAAAAACAGAAATTTGTCTTTTGTCACGGCTGTAAAACAGAACTAAAACTCACATTCAGGCATTAGAAACACTCCCACACAAATACAGATTGAAAAGAGGTTAAAAACACATAAAATGACTAAAAACAGTAAAAAAAACCCCAAAACAAAACAAAAAACCCCACTAAAAACACAGTGCTCAAAACTCACTCAGTAGCGCCCCCTAAAGACTGCTGCTTCTGGCTGCTTTCACCAATCAGTGCCAAATTTGGTACACATGTTTATCTCACAGGGATCTACAAAAAACGTCCATTGTGTCAATGACATCAGACCAACAGGAAGTTCGTCATTTTGAATTTTGTAGCCACTGTGTGTCAATATTGGAATGTTCTCGGTCATGTTAGATTCAAACTCCTGTATTCCTGTGTTTGTGAAACCCCTCAAGTATGACCCACCCCTCGTTGCATGGGTCTGCGAGGGCCCGTCATAACTGCTTACAGTTTTGAGTTTTTACTTGCAATTTTGACATTTCATTTCGACTAATTAGCATGAAAACTCTCTGCAACACCCAACTGCATAATATTTCTAATTTGTTTTCAGTAGCGCCCCCTAAAGACCACTGCTCCTGGCCGCTTTCACCAAACAACACCAAATTTTGTACACATGTTTATCTCACTAGGATCTACAAAAAAATTCTTGGGTCCATGATGTCAGACTGACAGGAAGTCCGCCATTTTGAATTTTGCAGCCACTTATTTGTGAACAATGGAATTCACATCTACGTTAATAGTGCAACATTCTCGGTCACGTCAGACCTCCAGACTCCTGTATTCCTATGTTTGTGAAACCCTTCGACTGTGACCCACTCCGAGTTATCTGACCAGGGTCTACAAAAAAGTCCATTGGGTCTTTGACGTCAGACCAATAGGAAGTCCGCTATTTTGAATTGTCGATCATTTTAGACAATTCACTGACCTTCTATTTTATCAAGCTCCATCTAAGGATTAAACTCAATGGACTTCAAACTTGGTCAGTTTGGTCTTAAGAGGTTGTAGATGAAAAGTTATGGAAAAGGTGGGTGGGTGACCATCGCCGCAGTCAGGAGGAGGTGGAGAATTTTGATATTTTGCTATGAAAACCGAAACCGTTATAACTCAGTCATTTTTCATCCGATCAGCACCAAACTTGACATGGTTGATAATAATCCCGCTCCAAATGAAATAACATAACAATATCGAATCTGACACATAGTGCCACCTAGTGGTAACAGGAAATTACCTCTTTTAACATTTTGATATACTATTCCTAATAGGTTGAACACATCCAGTTGAAATTGGGTCAGGCAAGCCTTAACAAGTTAATGATACTACATGTCAAACTTGGTGACCTTCCATGACATGATGTCATGGACAAGAAGTCTGCTATGGAAATTTTGTGGCCACCTATGTGTGGACAATGGAATTCACATCTAAGTCAAAAGTGCAACATTGTCGGTAACATCAGACCTCCAGACTCCTGTATTAACCGTATTTGCAAAACCCCTAAACCGTGACCCACCCCGAGGTGCATGGGTTTGCAAGGGGCCCATCATAACTGCTTGCAGTTACTAGTTTTTACTTGTAATTTGGGCATTTCATCTGAACTAATTAGCATGAAAACTCTCTGCAGCACCCAACTGCATAATATTCTTAAATTTTGTTAAATTTTGATCAGACATTTCTGGAAGAACTGAACAAAAACAGAGAGAAAAATGAATAAATCATCTTCCCCGCCTGGAAAAATCAGGTTAATTATAAATAAAATAACCCAAATATCTATCAAGGCTTATCATTTAAGCATAATTACTGCCTGCGTATGTGACAAAAGGCTAAACCACAAACCATAACTCCTTCTTACAGCCAACAAAATAACAAACAAATTAAGGGAAAACCAACAAACCTCTGATTCAACCCAAAGGTCTCGTCTGAGTGTGAAAAATACATTCAATTACAGTAACAGTGGCCACAGGAAATGATTTCAGTCAAAACTGTCCGTACCACAATTAAGCTGTGTTAATTATGTATTTCATTAAGTAAGTGGATTAGAAGCAGTGCTGATGAAATCATAACGGGGTTTGCCGGAGGCCAGGCTGCAGAGAACAGACAGGAAACGACTGATATCTCTCCCTCTTACTTACACTTCTTTGTTATACCCTGAAATAACCTTATAAATACTTAACACCTTTACAGGCCTATCTAGGTTGTCTTCATTCGCACACAATCACTTGGTCTCTATATCTGCATAGCATTTTGTGTAGGATCATACAGTGTAATTGTGCCATAGATACTGGTGACATCCTCGTGCTGTTTGCAAGTCTTCTGGAAGCGATGAAGTCTCTCCATTTCATCTAAGCCAGTTCATTACCATTCAGGTGCAAAAAGGAGATAAAGCAAAATGCAGATCGCTCTTTCCGTCTCCCCCTCTTTCGCACCCATACTCTCTCGCTCACTCACATGCTCTCTTTAATTCTATCTCTCTCTCCCGTTCTCTGTGTTCTCTGATGTTTTATTTGATATCCCACAATAAAGCCTCTCTTTGAACTGCCATCAATTGTGTATGGATTTTTCCTCTGAGGAGAAACAGAGAGCTGTCTGAAAGGGCTCCAGTCCCGCAGGCTGCCTTCATATTGATGCAGAGGAGTATTGCCATCCTCATTGCTGGATCAATCACTCACGTCACTGTTGTTTTATGGCTGGGGCCACTTCACAGAAAGAACCCTGACAACATCACCGCAGAGGTTTGCAAAACGATACAGCTCTGATAGTTGAGGAGGGTGGAAGTGGCGGCGGAGGGCTGTGGGAGGCTTTTGGAGGCAAGAGAGGATGAATTTAGATTCTGTAACTGTCACACACATGCACTCACACATATCTGCTCTGCTCTACGGCTCTGGTTTATCGCTAGGTATGGTTAACTTAAATGGAAGCGATGGAGAAGACCACAGGATGCTGTCACTGCATTGTCTGATCCAGGTCAACTAACGGTTGCTAAATTGCTCCCACGTTTCAACCTCGTGGTCTTCTTTCACAATTTTATTTGGAAGCGAATGCTTTGCTTCCTGGATTGTTGTCCGTGTTGCAACAATTTCCGACTAAAACTGCTTGTTATTAATCCTTTCACATGTGTTTTACGTTTATTCCTGTCCTTTTTACTCATATGAATTGACAGGAAATTCCAGGATTTGTCAACCGGGATGTTGTTTTGTAGTTTGTCCAATGTGGGCATCGGTCATAAAATCATCAGTACATCTAACAAAAAAAGAAAACATTGTAGTAAGCACAAAAAGTAGCACACTGGAAATCCCGGGTGGAGTGAACTGCATACAGTAGCATAACTCCTGCACCAAGTCTCCAAAGTCTGGAAACAGCTGTAGATTTTGGGTTGAAGAGTTTCACGTCTGACTAATATGTCATTTTTATGTGGTACTCTTAAAAGTTTTGCTACATGAACAATAGCTCACCAGATGGACTTTGTAGACGTGAAGAATTTGTTTTTAAAGTAACTCTACATTCTTTTTATGATGCTGTATCAGTGTATTTTTACAGTTACAGACATGTGAAATATCTCGTGTTCTCTTCAGGATCCATGCAAGTTAATTTAATTCATGTGTGGGGTTCATATTTTTGTGATTCAGACGGTGTTTTGTAGGTGTATGAACCCGCTGCATTTGTGGGTTTTTAATTCAATATAATCAAACAATATATGTTTAATATTTGCCTTTGCTAGATCATACTTATAAATCAAAGAGCTGCTTGTATTTAGTTTGTTTAATAAAATGTAATATCATATATCTTGTGCTTTTACCTTGTGTTTTTTTTTTTTTTTTATTACCCTGTGATTTTATTTATTTTCAGTTATATTGTATTTCTGGCTTGTTTGTTAGTTTGTTTTTAAATGGACACCTGAGTCTGGA
>JAPTGZ010343875.1:0-11140 GCA_029814645.1 Fowleria isostigma | reverse complement strand
TTCTTGTTATAGGGTGATTGTTGTACAGACTTCTAACTAGGATAAAAAGATAGAGTGAACCCTTCTTAATAAAAGTCGTTTACAACTTTTTTTATTACTATCTTAGTATTTTTTTAAGGAGTCCTAAAAGTTGGTAAGTCCGAACATGGAAACTCAAATCTGTTTGTTTTCTGAAGGCTCTAGTGCCAACTAGGAATGTCATAGAAACATGAACCAAAGATCCACATGCTCATCTCATTGATGATCTCTCAATGGGGGAACGGTGGTGCTTGGCGGAGGTCTGCGCTCTCCAAGTGCTTTTCTAGTTTGAAATATTTTAGTTCCATATCAGCCAACACAGTGGACACTAAGCATCATCCCATACACTGACATTCATACTATTACATTAAGTTGCAATTTTTAATTAGAGGTGTTAAAAAATATCGATACAGCAATATATTGCGATACTTTGACCTCCAATATAATATCGATATGTCAATCATTAATATAGTTTTTTTTGGAAAACCAAGAATAATTTTTTTGCAACATAAGTTTAATTCACAGTAGTGTAAGTGACAAACTTAATTCATTTTATGTTTAATGCACCTTATGTTTTAATGCACTTTATGTGAAGTGTATGTATTGTATGTAACACTGCATTTGATTAATTATTTCAAAAACAATAAAATGGAAAAGTTGTTTTCATTGAAATAGTTTTGACTTAATTTGTCCTTTCAATTTTGTGAAGTATTGTGTGACTTACATTTACATCATCTTTATTTTTTCCTTAGTTAACTGTGTAGAATATTGCAATATTCACAAAACTGTGATATCATGATATATCATGATACTATCGTATTGTGATCCAAGTGTCATGATGTGTATTGTATCATGAGGTTCTTGGCAAAACTCAACCCTATTCTTGATAAACCTGATCTGCAGTCATATGTTTTAGTGTGAATCAATTGTTAATTGTTAGACTGTAATTAACAGGGTTTTTTCCTATAAACAAAAAGGTGTTTGTTTTTTTTTTTGCATATTATCTCCATGAAATGAGTAATAACTAGTATTAGAATATGTTAAAATGTGAGAAAACATCAGATTAAAAGCGTCTAAAATGGATTTATTTCATTGTTTTCATATCACTTTCTAAAATTGGGTTTTAAATACATGTTTCTTTGCTTCAAGAAATAAATGAGTTGTGTAGCTGAGAGGATATTTTTGTAATAAAAAAAACAAAACTTGATTGCATTTTTTTTTTTATTTCATACCTATGGAGGAGTAAAAACACTAAAAAAAAAAAAATCTTGACCAAGTTACTCATAATTCCTGCATGAAAGGGTTAACATCTGTTTTCACACAGGAATTAGCCACCACAGAGTCCAGACCTGAACCCCTATTGAGAATCTGTGAGGTGTGCTATAGAAGACTTCACACAGAGGTCTGACTGTTCTATCATCAATACAAGCTCAAAGTTAAAGCTGTCATCAATCTTCACCAAAACGGACTTGTCCAGGACGCTTGGCATAATGATGTGGGTTTTTTTTCCACTAGTCAAAATCTCCTTTTCAGTGTAATGGTGATTTCTATCCGTATTTTTTTGGCATCTTCCTATTGTGTCCTATCTCCTACTCTGTTTAACTGGCAATGTGTCATCTTGTCTCCCCTATGTTGTGAATATCTGTTCTGACATACTGCTCCAAATTTCGTTGCCCTGAAATATGTGCAATGACAATAAAGGCTTTCTGATTCTGATTCAAATGCTTTTGTGTTTAATCAAAACATTGAGGCTGTGTGCTGTAAGCTTCAAGGTAAAGGTGACGCAACAAAAAAGGTGTGTTGGACTGAACGCCCTGTTTTACAAATAGGATTTACTTCTTTCAGTGGATCTGATTCAAAATTTGAAGGCCTCCTCCCTCGTCCGTTCCCTACCGTTCATTGACTTGTGGAAAATCTATGCAGCTGTTTGTATTATCATACTGATAAAAATACAAACTATCAACTAAATTCAAACAGCAAACATAACCTCTTTGTCAAAGTTACATTTTGAAGACTTATTTGTTTCCTCAATTTGAAAAGTCTAAATCAACCTCAAACCTCTGCTCTCATGCTGGATTTATTTTGTTCTGTTTAATGTATTATTGTTGTAAAATCTTGCTTCATTTCTCATCATGTTTTCTTTTTGGCGTCGTGCAGAATGCAGGCCCTATGAAGAGTGTGATTACTGTATTTTCACGCATTAAAATTCCTTAATTAAACAAACAAATGTCAACATATTGTGCCTTGAGGTACAACACAACGTGTCTCTTTAGTCACTCAAAGTTGATTTACTGGCTTATCAGCTGCAAACAGCCAATACACGTAAGTAAGTACATAGACTCTCTACATTTGTGGTTTACACTTCCACATTTAGCAGTTTGTATCGTCTGGCATTTTTCACAATAATAATAATAATAATAATAATATGATGCACAAGTCTTTTCTCTACCAATTCAATATTATCAATAATGACCATGTTGCTCCTGATTATCTCTTAAGTCGTTACCATAACTGCTCAAACTTTTAGGAGCCATTGTGTTGCTATGATAAGAACCAGCAGGGCCCACTGTAGACTGTGCCTACACTAATGAGTATAATTTAGCCAAGGACCTGGTAATTGCATTTATACAACACAAAAACATAGTCTATGTAAATGTCATTGTATTATGTTTCATTAACCCTCAAAGACTGAGAAGAATGGTCTCCTCACTTTGATGAATTGATTAATTTACGGGGCGACTGTGGTGCAGGTGGTAGAGCAGGTTGTCCGATGATCGAAGGATTGGCGGTTCGAATCCCGCCTCCAACTGTCCACATGTCAAAGTGTCCTTGGGCAAGACAGTGGACCCTTATGTAATTGCCCCCAGTGAGTAGTGAGGTAATGCCTTACATAGTGACAGACCCCCCACTGGTGTATGAGTGTGAATATGAAGCTTGTATTTTAAAGCACTTTGAGTACTATTAATGTGTAGAAAAGCACTACATAAGTACAGACCATTGATTTACTGCCTGATTGATTGATTGATTAATTAAACATATATCCCCTATATACATTCTGCATTGGCGCCACACCGCTACTGAATTCCCCGCGCCGCTCTGTATGTATCTGTCTGTTTTTTCACCTTTTCTGTGACAAAAGACACAGACCAAGCAACAAGTACAGCAGAACCTCCATGTCATCCACTGTCGTTACTGTTTACTATCCCAAAACGTATGTCTTCAGTTTCCACTCAGCTAACCATGCCCATCTCAGTCATGCCGAGGTGATCCCAAAGCGGTGGAAAAGCAAATGTATCAAATCAAGTAGAGCCGGGCCGAGCTGGTACACTGTAGTGGAAAAGGGGCATGAGTCAAGATAAATTAAATCTGCTGTTTGGTAAATTGCAATTTGTTAATTTCTTTCCACAAAACTCTCCAGAAATCACAATTTAAATGATTTATTTTTTTTTTTTTGCTAAATTTTCCTCCCCCCAGATCCCCGTAGTGTTGCTAAGTTAGTGAAAAAGTTGTGTTAGTTACTGAAAAAAAGTAACTAGTTACCATTACTAGTTACTTCATTCAAAAAATAACTCAGTTACTTTGTTGATTACTTGTACCAAAAAGTAATGCATTACTGTTAGAAGTAACATTTGTGTTACTTTTTTAAAAGAACATTTTTAAAAATACACCAATTGGTGTCTTTAAGCTTGGCTTCTATTTGTAAATACTCCTTATCCAAGTAGTTGTAAACATTTTTCGTCCATTTGTCGTGTGCTGTTGGGACATGTTATTAAACCAATGAGTTCCTAAAGCGGGTGACTCCACAGTAGAAGTTGGCAGTATGTTGTCAATAATAACACCTATGGTGGATTTGTTAATCTGTCCCTGGTTAACAGTCCTGTCAAAATCTAACCACTGTTGTTTGGATAATGACACTTGCCTCATTTCCCGTGTTTTCCCATGATGATGACAGATGTCGTTAGCCTCAGCTAGCGTCGTGGATGCGTTGCTGTTTGTTGCAGTAGACAGGAGCTTTAATCCAGAAACACTTGACTAGAATGTTCATCTCTTTGTGCTCGACTAATGTAAAATACCGAAGGTATTTTTACGTTGAGAAATTAGTATGGCTCTCGCTTTGATTTGCTTTGACTGTACGGTCATAAACTGACAATGCCCACAACACTCACAATGCACCACTGCTGTAAACAGAAAGTAGCGCACTGCTTCTGCTTCGTCTTTATTTTCAGCAGGCTAGATGCCTTGCACACCAAAATTGACCAATTTTGCTAGTAACGGTGATGATAATAGTGTTACTTTATTTAAAGTGTAACGCATTACAGTTTTAGTTACTGACAAAAGTAACAGCATTACTGTAACGTCTTACTGCCCAACACTGGTTACTGACACAGGACCGCTGCTACAAAAATTTCAAGGGGAAACACAGTATACCAGTAGTTTGGTAGCAGTGTATGTTTTCTGTGTGGCTTTGCTTTGGGTACATGTTGGCGCAGCCATTCTCCTGAAAATTTCTTCAACACTTTTAAAGCTCAGATGAAAAACTGGCTTTGGGTGGATCAGAACTGTACCCACGTGTAACACAGCGACTTGGATCTAGTTTAGCCGTGTTTATGAGCCAGTGGTACGAACTCAATAGTGTGACTGGTGTCATGTGTACAGATTGGCAGTAGGATGTGTTCATGTGTGTATAGCTGACTATGTCTTTGATAATGATAGATGTGGTGTTTACAGATTAAGATATGTTTATTTTGTCTTAGATAATGTGAGATAGTTGGTTGTACACATTAATTCTGGTACAATAATGTGAAAAGTATTGTGTATAATTTAAAAAATATGTGCATGTTGGAAATATCTGGCTATTTTATAGAATTTTAGAGTTGTTTGTAGTCTTATTGTTTTTATAGAACATCTTCTGTGGGAAAACAAATAGAAACAGGCCGCTGGCTAAAATCTGGAGTGTTTACATTCATGTAAAAACATGTTCCTTAATGCTCACCGTGCCCTGCAATGAACTGGCAAAATGTCCAGGGTGTACCCCGCCTTCGCCCTTAAGTAGCTGGGATAGGCTCCATGTGACCCCCGTGACCTTAGTGAGGATAAAGCGGGTTCAGAAAATGAATGAATAATGCTCACCATCCCGTTCAAATAAATAAATTAAAATTGAAAACCTGGTACTTACAAATGCACCACTGTGCAAAAGTTTTAGATTTGATGTTTTTGTAAAATGTAAAATGAAATGAACATGCGCATTTATTTCTCAGTCTCTTCAGACACAACAAAAAAAAAATACAGGAAATATGTGGACAGCCCTAAAAGACATACAAAAACAGAACTAAACAGGTTGTAAAGGTTAAAGTCAGTATTCAGTCTTTCCAGCATGTATTGAATGAAACCTGGAATAAAAACTAAGAAAGTGAATGACAAAAACTTCATATTGTCTGAACAAAAGGATTAAAGACATGTTAAGTGTAAAAGGAAGGTCACACTAAATACGACGGCTTTGGTTTATAGAAGCTGTTTTTTGTTTTTTTTTGTTGAAACTTTGGGTTTTGCTGCTGTACATACTTTACTGTAGTGTGTACAATATGTGCAGCAGATATAATGGGCTGCTTTTACCAAAACCTACAAAAATCTTGTCTTCACATCTCAAATCGAGTTTTCCCTTGTTTTGTTTGTGTGCAAAACAAACTGTTTCAACTGTTTTCATCTTTTGGTTTCCTTCCTGTTAACATGTAGTATTGAAGTCTGTCCTACACGTTTGTTAAAGCACTTGTTGCAGATTGCTGTAGAAGTCATTACAGCGCATGTCCACACTTTTTTTTTTTGTGGGGGGGGCGTTATTCTGAGGCAACATACACCTACCCATTTCAAACAGTGTTCTCCAGTGCCTTTCAGCGGTACATTCTGATGTGGTGAATAAGGTGCTGAGTTTCAGTCATTTCCTGTGTTCTCTACCATTTTCTGACCTAATAATTCACTTTTGCCATAAATGATAAATCCATAAACCATTTTTCAGTGGCTCTAAAATCATAATTTTTGACATCATAAAGTATTCTGGTTCTATCAGACCAGTTAAATCTATATGTACAGGCCAAAGTATTGCTTCAGCTCTTCTATCAGGCTCTCCGTTTCTGGTCTGAGTAAACTTTTCCTTTTGTCAAACCTCACAGTTTAGGCCCAACTTATCAACTTTACCTTTGATTTTTCATTCTATCTGTAACATTTTGAAGTTGATACACATTTTAATAATGACAATAATAAATTGCATTTATAAAGCACTTTTCATTTAGCGGAGTTTCAAAGTACTACAGACAAAAGACAGTCCAATAAAAAATAAAATACTATATCAAGTTGAAATGCTAAATAAATAAAGCATCATATATTGGAGTGTTCTTTTGGATCTGGAAATTCTTATGTTTGAAGTGAAGTCTATCTACATGTGTAATACGACAATAAAATGGTATTTTGATGTCAAATACTGTTATGAAATGGATAGTGTTTATTTTTGATAATAATTTATAGTTTAAGCAAGATAGTTTCAAATTCATGTAGACATTTGTAAGATTTGTAAAGTAAATTTGAGAAATTACATGGGACTTTTTGATCAGTAGAAAAATATGGGGTAAGGGGACAGGAATATATAAGTTATACTTCATCCTACAACGGCGTACAAGAGCCACATAAGAAAACTAATTACTTGTCACTACAAGAATAAAGTCATAAAATTATAAGAAAAAAGTTATAATTTACGAGAATAAAGTGGTAATTTTATGAGAATAAAGTCGTAATATTATGAGAATAAAGTTGCCGTTTTAAAAACTCATAATATTTCAAGAATAAAGTCATACTATTACGAGAATAAAGTCATAATATTATGAGAATAAAGTCGCAGTTTTAAAAACTCATAGTATTTCGAGAGTTAAGTTGTGTTATTATGAGAATAAAGTCATAATATTACAAGAATAAGGTTGGTCCAATTCAACAGCAGTGAAGTTGCTGCTTCACTTGTTGCGTTCACTGTAACAGGAAACTCTGACTGTCAAATTAATTTCAAAATATTATGACTCAAAAGTACAACACTATTTTCGAGTTTTTAAAACTACATCTTTATTCTTGTAATATTCCGACTTTATTCTCGTAATATTACAAGTTTTTTTTTTAAAACTACAACTTTATTCTCATAATATGACTTTATTCTTGAATATTAGGACTTTCTTCTCGTAATATTATGACTTTATTCTCAAAATATTATAACTTTATTCTTGTAGTGACAAGTATTTTGTTTTTATTATGTGGCCCTTATACGCCGTCGTATCATCCCACTCCTTTTTGATTGTTTTTTTTTTTGTACTTTTTTACATTTGTTTTCTCTTGCTTTTGTTGGTGTTTTTATGGTGGGCCCTAAAAAGCCTGTCAAAACAAGAATGTCATCACTCCCTTTTTGAATGAGGGAGTTAGCTTCGAGGATTGACAGAAGAGAAGGCCTGGTCTCCCAAGGTCTGAAGTTTGGTTCGGGGGGGGTCCTTGATCCTTGAGGTACTCAGGGGCATTTCCATGGGTATACTTGAAGGTAATGGGGGCTGTTTTATATCGTAACACCCATGACGTTTATTTTACAATCTTTTTCATGATCGACTGTGTTAAAATAATGCTCGGTCAATGTTTTACAATGTCTCTCTTTTTCTTTCTGCAATCTGTGTATTTATCAGTGTGGTTTTTGCACAAACTGCACAACTGTTTCTGCTCTTTTCTGTCAGCGGTGCATTCCAGGGCCTCCTGTCCCCTACGGCTACAGCTGTAGCGGGTTAATGTCATCTCCAGGTCTGTTTTGTCTGTATCCTTCATCCTTGCCTTCATTATGTTGTCATCAACTTGACTGGTGGCAAACTTTCACAACTTCATCACTTAATTTTTAATTCACCAAATGTTATTTCCTTGTCACTCTGGGTTGTATTAACTGCAAACAGCTTAAAGGAGTCCAGCAATCCCTTGAGAATCATTGCAATTAGTAACCCCTCACTAAGCATTTCCTCTGCATTTCTTACAGTTATAGATGTCTCTGCATGAATGATATAGTCTGTAATAGTCTCACTGGTGCCTTTCTGGAGCGATGTTAGCTCAGTGTACAGG
Source organism: Fowleria isostigma (assembly GCA_029814645.1). NCBI lineage: Eukaryota > Metazoa > Chordata > Actinopteri > Kurtiformes > Apogonidae > Fowleria > Fowleria isostigma. Next base: position 2,995 of record JAPTGZ010343875.1, on the reverse strand, counting down.
CCAATCATGCATGGCTGTCCTTATTAAATTACATGGACTTATTGTTCATAGTAATGGATACTATGAGTCTAATGCATTTTGAAAAAAAAAAATACTGTCAAAATGATTAAAAATTTAAAGGGGAAGTCCATGAAATAATCAAAATTGACCAGCTTAAAAATTTAAGGTTTAAAGTGTACTTCATGGAATTTCCTTTTAATTATTAATGTTGACTATTTTTTTTCAAAATGCATTAGACTCATAGTGTTCATCACTATGAACAATAATTCCATGTAATTTAATAATCTGCTTGAATTATAAACTGTTAACATCCAGTCTCCATTAACAAGTGTTCAGGTTCTGCCTCGACCACAATGTCTGGAATAGATGTGCATACATTTTAAAACATGGCCCACTTGACTGCAGTAGAGGAACTGCAGCTTAACTCACTTCATTTTCCAAGTAGCTTGCCCAACACTGCAATTACAAAATTGAAATGTAATAAGTAGTTAAGTTACCTTTCAAATGAAGTAACCAGGAAAGTAATGCCATTACAGTTTAAACAAGTAACTAGTTACTTTTTGAGCAACCCCAACACTGGAAGAGCACGTAATCGTAAACTCAACAGTACTCAAGGCTCTCAGTACTATTCAAAGACATGCATCTTAACGGGTGACTCAGTCAATCTAAATTCCCCCTGTGGGTGTGAATGTGAGTTGAGTGACACCAACGCAACGGCCACTGACCCTGGTCCTCAAGATCCACTATCCTGCATGTTTTAGATGTAGCCCACTTCTAGTACACCTGATTCAAATGATCAGCCCATCAGCCAGCTCTACAGAAGCCTGATAACCATCAGGTGTGCTACATCTAAAACATGCAGGATAGTAGATCTCGAGGACCACGGTTGGTGACCACTGCTGTAACGGTGTTGTGCGGACCCAAATACAGCACGAGAGGCAAGAACACCATTTTAACAGTCTTTATTGCCCAACACAGTTAATCCAACAGGCAATGCAGAAAATGACAGTTCGTGGTCTCTTGATGAATAAACGACGACAACTTTAACTTTATCAAGTCTATGGGGGAAAAACCCTGACCGGGGCTGAGAGTCCAGAGGGGGAAAAAGCAAGGGACAGGTCCAGAAACAGGTGAAGAGTTCAGTAACAAGGAAATCCAACAGACAATGAAGACACTGATGCAGGAGACATGGATGGAATCCAAAGGTGGGTTTGTTACCAGGGGAAACAGGGAGCAGGCTTGGTCCAGGACTGAAGGCGAGATCATAACCAGGAGAGCAGGAAACAAGGCGAAAACCAGGGACGAAGAGCAGTCGAGTAACCAGGATACGAGGAGCAAGATGGGTCAGGACTAGAGCAGGTTGGAACACAGATTAAAGGCAGAGGTAAATGTTGGATATTCATGTTATGAAGAGGAAATGATCTGGCAAGAAGAGGAGAGGTGAGATTATGTAGGGGAGTAATGAATGAGCTGGACCAGGTGAGTATGACAGGTGTCAGGTTGATGAGTGGGCGTGACTGAGGGAAGAGAGTGGGGTGAAAGGTAAAAACTAGTGGGAACAGACAGAAGATGAGAGAGCTGAATGTTACAGACAGGTTGTTCATCTGTATACGTCAGCCTGATTAAATGACTTGGAAATTAATTAACGGTTTCTGGTAATCAGTATTCTAAGTTTAAATACTTAAAATACCTAATGTATTTATCTTATCTTATTTTAAAGCTCTAGTGTTCAGATATGTTATACATTTACTTTATCTGCGATACTAATCACAACTTCCTTGTCTAGTGGCGTTTAACCTTTGGCCAAAGCTTTCAAGTGTGATTGAGAGTAAAACTAAACTCAGTACAGAGTGAGAAAGAATTACATCTAAGTCAGCTGATACATGGACCATAACCTATGCCTACTAACCACTGAGAGAAGAATGGAGCTTCAATTTGCTCTGAATTTGCTTTCGACAGCAGTAGGCCAGCAACAGCAGCACTCCGATACAGCTTACATATGTCACAAATAGATTTGTAAATTGCGATGGGAGGAGGTTTTACATGCAGCCACACTGCGCTTACACACTGAAACACAGTCCACAGATTTATGTCACTGCTTTTACAAATCTAGAGAGGTGAAGTAAACAAGAACATAAACACAGAGGCCTATAGGACTCTGTGGTTCTACATTCGCTGTTGTGGCCGAGGAAATGAAAGCACAAATTCTCCAGCATGTTTTTAACAGGGTTACTGTCGCTCTGGGAGTGTAGTCCCAGCTGTTCTTTGTGGTGGAAATGCCTATAGAGGTGAAAAACAGCAAAGATGGTACACATATGTTGATCAAACAATCCTGGATAACAATTAAAATCAATGTAACAAATCAATGAATAAATGAAGTTGTCATATTAATGTAATTTTATTTCTGTTGCATACATATACAGACCAAATATTACTTTACAGACAGTATCCAAAATTCAATAAGTGGTGTCCTAAAGCTTCTTTATTTGCTACTCTTGTTCACATCCCGGTTTGGTAATTACCTCTTAAACAGGACCCAGACAGGTTTTACATCCGGTTCTCTAAGTCTAATCAAAGGTATGCCTTATAGCAGGGGCTTCAAACATGTGGCCTACGAGCCAAATCTGGTGAGTCAACAGTTCCAGTCCGGCCCACGAGATGAAAGTCCAAAAATTACACTAAAGATATTAACAGTCAAAGTTGTCAAAGTTATTTTAGTTCAGGTTCCACTAACGGACCAGTGTGACGTCAAGTAAAATAATATTATAATAACCCATAAATAATAACAACTACAAATGTTCTTCTTAAAAAAATATGTGAAAAAAATGTAAGTAAGAAAAAATATGCCAATGTGAAAATATGTACATTTACAAACTACCCTTTCACAATAAAATAGTTTATAGTTTATTTCAAGCTTTTGCACTCCATGTACAGTGGTAATTACATATACATGTACAATATTCAATACTGTTCATATACATTTTATACATGTGTA
>JAPTGZ010343862.1:0-11140 GCA_029814645.1 Fowleria isostigma | reverse complement strand
ACGAACGAAATACAATAGGGCCTTGCGCTCCATGCAAGGCCTGTCACTGGTGTGACAGGACCTTGCCTTACGCGCTCAGTCCCTAAAAACCAATCAGATACAATAGGGCCTTGCACTCCATGCAAGGCCTGTCACTGGTGTGACAGGACCTTGCCTTACGCGCTCGGTCCCTAAAAAAACACAAGAAAGAAGAGAAAGACAAGAAACCTTCCCAGAAAGTGGAGGTTCAGTTCACACTCAGGTCTAACACACACTTCACATTCACTTTAAATCTGATGTTTGCTCACGTTCACATCACTTTTTTTTTCAGACTATAAGTCGCTCCGGAGTACAAGTCGCACCAGTCAAAAAATGAATCATGAAGAAAAAAAAAAACATATGTATGTCACACACTGGAATATAAGTGAAATTTATTGACAAAATCTGAGACCAACAGACATTAGATCTGTGAAGACATGTTCTAATAATAACAATAGAATAAAGAACAACAGGCTGAATATGTGTATGTATGTTAGCGGAACACATGGAGACGTAACTGCACCGTTGACCAGCCTCTACCGGTTACAATGTTCATCATCTGTGAACTCGTCCCTCCATCTTGTTTTTAAATGTGATTATCTTTCTTTGTTTTCTTCGTTAAACAGTAACCTCCAATTTTCATCAGTCCATCACAAGTTTGTCGTTCACTCTAAACTTTCTTTCTGCTTCTCGATTACCGTTTTTGGCTGCATATTTCACTACTTGTAATCTGCAGAATACAATTTTCTTTTCGGGTCGTTTGTGTTCAGTCTTTCTTAGTCATCTTTAAATTCATGTTTAAATTAATTTTCAGTGGTACAGGAGTAGCTGATACCGGTAGTTGTCACCAGCCTAGTGCGCCCTCTGGTAGCTGGAGGTAATGTTTACTCCTTGGTCATGTCAGTCAGTGTGAAATAACATTTAAGAGCATGTGAAATTATATATTTTTACATATACAGGTCACGCCTGAGTATAAGTTGCAGTACCAGCCAAACTATGAAAAAAAGTGTGACTTATAATCTGGAAAATATGGTAAATGTGACTTGTATCAGTTTGAGTGTGAACTGAATGTGACCCTGAAGTGACCCACATGTACAACAGAGGTCCTGACGTCAGTAGGAATGTGACATACATCACATCACATGACGTATCTGGAAGGCTGTGCTAATTTAACTTTACAAGCTATCGGTTGCTATGGGCAACAACAAACTACGAGCAGAAAAGAAGCGTATAAATAAAGATTTAAGATAAAAAAGTAACTGAGGCTGCTGTGAAAGAAGGTCCCTCCGGGGAGAAGCTCAACGCCAAAGGCATCTGGAGATCAGAGACATGGAGAACATAGACTCCTACAAGGGTCCACGGGTCCAACTGATGCGTAGACCTGGACTCCGCCTCCTGGACCTACAGACACTCAACTACCTGAAGAAGAACCCAAAAGGCTCCGGTCCACCCACAGATCTGGAGGGACCTTCTGAGGCCGGGTTGTAGATTTGGTGACCTCCAAGTCTGATGACTGACAACACTGTGGTGAGGTCAAAGGTCAGCGCGGGGACATGTTTACGTAATGGAAGGGGTGTTGATGTTATCGCCATTGTGTCATAGTCAACAGACAGTACAGGGTTAATATTTCCTGATCATCCAACAACCGGACCACACACAGACAGATGCAGTTAAGACTTCTGGGATGGTTCAGGACAGTGCTGTAAACACAGCATGTGTCCTGTGTCCATGACTGGGACCAGACTGGAAAGACCAACCAGGTCCAGAAAGTCAGAGGTCAACACATCTGAGGTCAGAAGCACAGGTCTGATCCACATCTACACCCATGACAAACACATCAACACATTTAACATCAACACATTTAACATGTCTTTGAATCTGAAACTATTTATGGATGTGTTGAATCCAGGTGTTTGTTTTCTAACAGGATTAAAACAATAATGACTAATGTCAGAATATAGTTTAAATTAGAATATCATAGTATCCATAACGCACACACACACACACACACACACACACATACATACATACACACTGAACCAAAATCACAGAGTCATCTCGTTCCATTTTGTCCATAGATCTTAAAGGGTGGGGCTGTGGGTTCTGCCCATTTAGGGTTAGGGGATAACAGATAATGACACCACACCGACACATAACCCACATTAAACACCAAATGACCTGAAATAGGAGACCATCAGAACAGAGGAGATGGACTATGTATGCATGTCATTGCTGAGTCTGTCTGTGAGTGAATGTGTGTTTATTCACTGTCACAATAAAATAAAACACTACATTTGAGGAGGGGGATCTGAAAGAAAACATCTGCTCTGGTATGAACACCTCTCTGTCACTGTCTCTCTCTCTCTCTCTCAGGCCCTCAGTTGTGTGTGTGTGTGTGTGTGTGTGTGTGTGTGTGTGTGTGTGTGTGTGTGTGTGAAGGCACATACACACAAGAGCAGAGCAAAAAAGAGCCAAAAATCTTTGCACATCAAACTTCGTAATCGGCCACGTATTGGTCGATATTGATTAATTGGTGATATGCAATAATCAGCCCCACTGATTAATCGGTTGGGCTCTAGTATGTGTGTGTGTGTGTGTGTGTGTGTGTATATATATATATATGTATACATATATACACATATGTGTGTGTGTGTGTGTGTGTGTGTGTGTGTGTGTGGTGTGTGTATATATATGTGTGGTTGTGTGTAAATGTGTGTGCTGCGTGGTTGTGTGTATGTGTGTATATGTGTGTTGTATATATGTGTGTATATATGTGGTTGTATATATGTGTGTATGTGTGTAGTTGCATGTATGTGCGTGGACTCACAGTCTCTTTCCTTTGAGGGAGGCGTGGTGCAGCAGGTTGAATCCTTAGTGTTGTGTGTATATGTGTGTATAAGTGTGGTTGTGTGGTTGTGTATGTGTTTATGTGTGGTTGTGTGTGTGTAGTTGTGTGTTCATGTGTGGTTGTGTATACGTGTTTATGTGTGGTTGTGTATATCTGTGGCTGTGTATATGTGTTAATGTGTAGTTGTGTGTTTATGTGTGGTTGTGTATGTGTGTTAACGTGTAGTTGTATGTTTATGTGTGGTTGTGTATATGTGTGTTTGTGTTTATGTATGGTTGTGTATGTGTGCGTGGACTCACAGTGTGTTTCCTTTAAGGGCAGCGTGGTGCAGCAGGTTGAACCCTCGGTGGTTCTGTTGGGTGAAGTCGATGTTGGGAACCACCACCAGGAGCTCAATGATGGTACGGAAGTCTTTAGCGATAGCGTCGTGGAGCGGTGTGTCCCCGTACGAGTCCTGACAACAACAACAACAGTGTGAGACCCAGGTGGATGTTTTTACAACAGTTTCTATTATTGTTAAATTCACTCATTCAGACACAAAATCAGACAACGGCGGTGGATCCATGAGACAGAAGATGAGACGACACAAACATATGAATGAGTGAATGAGTGACTTCACTGGACTGAGGGAACTGTTTTTACTGTTTTTATTATTTAATGCCATTTAAACATTTTGTATGATATATTTCCTGTTTGTACTATTTAAATATTTTATATATTTGCTGTTTTTTAGAAATTTAAAATGTCAATTAAAAGTCAATTTTGTTTCAATATATTTTAAAAGTTGACATATATCGAGGTAATTGTTATATGTCAGTCTCTCATGAGCTCAGGCAGGTGGATATTTTACATTTTGAGTAAATTCAAAAAAATAAAACTGACCCCCACCATTTCCCCAACACTGGAACTCCAACGTCATGAAGGACAGAGAAATCAGCAGAGATTAAGAAATAAAGAGATTTTAAAAAATCAATTCTAATGAAGTTTTTCTGAAAAAAAAAAAATAAATAAATAAATGTGAAACTTGGTGTGGTTTAAATGTTGAGGGGGCGGATTCTGTGACCGTCAACCAAAACAGAACAAACTCATGAAAACAGACGGTACGTTTATTTCATCGACTTCAGGAATATTAGCACAACAAAGGAACAATATGGGCCATGGGCGGGGCTTGTATTGTTCAAGGGGTGGGACTTGTTGTGCCCCGCCCCTGGCCTGTATTGTTGGAGGGGCGGGGTGTGTTTGGTTCTTCATGTTGTATTTGGTTTTATTTGAACACATGATGAGTGAGTTCTCTGTGTTCATCCACTGAACTGAAAACAACAACAACAATCATCCTGTGAATGTTGAAAACAGGAGTTCATCTCCACAGGAAACAGCTGATTGGGTCAATACAAACACACAAACACAAACAAATATAAATACACAAACAAAAACAAAAAAACACACAAAAACACAAATATTAACACACAAACATAAACACACAAAAACACACAAACATAAACAAATATTAACACACAAACATAAACAAATATTAACACACAAACACACAAACACACAAAAACACACAAACATAAACAAATATTAACACACATAAACACAAACACACCAAAACACACAAACAAAAATAAACACATAAATATTAACACACATAAACACACAAACACACAAATATTAACACATATAAACATTAACACACAAACAGAAACACACACATACAGTGTGTGTGGTCGATGTTGTTGTGACTCTAGTCCAACATAAACGTGTGTTCAGTGAATTCAGGTTTAGTTCAGGCGTGTTGGTGGAAAAAGCCTCAGACGGACACCCAGGGTTAGGGGTTATCGGCCAAGTGACTATTTTTGGTCATTTCCATGAGCTGTGGGTCCAATGGTGCAGGTGGGTGAGGTCAGGGTGGTTTTGATGAAACTCTGGTTTTATAGAAGATACTGAGGATTAATGTCTTTTAATGTTTACTGCAGACATTCACCCATTGCTCAAGTGCCCAAGTGCTATAGAAATAAAGTTTGATTGATTGATTGATTCACTCACTGATTATCTTCAATATCAACCTGAATTTGTAAGCTGTTGGTTGTTTAGTTTTTGTTTTTGGTTTGTTTTTTGATTACTTTGACTGAACATATGACCAATAAAAATTTAAATGACAAAAATAAATAATATATCAGCTGTAATTTTTTTTTCAAAAGCCGATATTTGATTAGTGGTGAAAGTGTTACAGATATTTGATCAGGCACCTGTGTGGCAGCACTTGAACTTCATTAAATGTTAACAGCGTAGGACGTGAACATGTATTAATAGTTTATTTACATTATCTGAGTGTTTCAATTGTATTTTAAGGTCAATGTGTTTTAAGTATATATTGGCTTCAAATATCAGCTGCAGATATCAAGCATCAACTGTTGTTTATGTTTAAAACTGGGCATCAGCATCAGAACAAACCCCGTCACTCAACCTGTTACATGTATTACATGTGTTTATTTTACCAAGTGTTACTCAGATGTTTTATGACAAAAGGAGGGAAACTGTTGGCATGGCAACCAACAAGGATGTAGATGCCGCTGTCCAATAACACACTAGTGTTGAAATGTTTAATTTCAGAGTGTTTCAATGAGCGAGCACTAAAGGGTTATTGAGGCTGAAGCGGCGTCTGGACAGGTCACGCCCACCTGCAGGTTGACGTCGGCCGAGTGCTCCGACAACACCCGCACCACGTCGGTGAAGCCCTTGTTGACGGCGATGTGCAGCGCCGTGCACATGGAGTTGTTGAGGAGGTTGACGTTGGCGCCTTTACTCAACAGCAGCCGTGCGATCTCCGCCTGGTTACTGGACAGGAAACAGGAAGTGACATCAGCGTGAGACCAGACAGTCCTTCAGAAGAGGACACGGTCATATTTAAACTGGACCAAATTTAAACTGTACCAAAATTAAACTGGACCAAAATTAAACTGTATCCACATTTAAATTGGATCAAAATTAAACTGTATCCACATTTAAATTGCACCAAAATTAAACTGTACCATATTTAAACTGTACCAAAATTAAACTCTATCCATATTTAAACTATGCCAAATTTAAACTGTACCAAAATTAAACTGTACCATATTTAAACTGTACCAAAATTAAACTGTATCCATATTTAAATTGTATCATATTTAAACTGGAAAAAAATTAAACTGTACCAAAATTAAACTGGACCAAATTTCAAATGGACCAAAGTTAAACTGTACATATATTTAAACTGTCCCGTTAAGGTTAACCATGGGGGTCATGTGATATCTCCTGGTGTTTGTTTTCTTCTTCAGGTCAGAACATGTATCAGGTGGAACTCATGTTTTATCGTTGTTCCATCCTGGACTCATTTTATGAACACACACCAAATCAATCTGTTGCCATGGTGACCTGTAACCAGAGACAGTTTAGGTTTGAATGGACAAGGATTGGACTGAACACAAACATGGACGTTCACTCAGTAAACGGAAAAAAGGACATCAGATGGAACGTGACAAGAAGACAACAGTCAAATTCAACACAAAAACAAACAAGAAACCAGAACATCAGCCATCACAGACCACCGACAAAGACACAGAGCCAAGGAGACAACCATCACAGACCACTGACAAAGACACAGACCCAAGGAGGCAACCATCACAGACCACTGACGAAGACACAGAGACAAGGAGACAACCATCACAGACCACCGACGAAGACACAGAGCCAAGGAGACAACCATCACAGACCACCGACGAAGACACAAGGCCAAGGAGGCAACCATCACAGACCACCGACAAAGCCACAGGGCCAAGGAGACAACCATCACAAACCACTGACAAAGACACAGGGCCAAGGAGACAACCATCACAGACCACTGACGAAGACACAGGGCCAAGGAGACAACCATCACAGACCACTGACAAAGACACAGAGCCAAGGAGGCAACCATCACAGACCACTGACGAAGACACAGAGACAAGGAGACAACCATCACAGACCACCGACAAAGACACAGAGCCAAGGAGACAACCATCACAGACCACCGACAAAGACACAGGGCCAAGGAGGCAACCATCACAGACCACTGACGAAGACACAGAGCCAAGGAGGCAACCATCACAGACCACTGACAAAGACACAGAGCCAAGGAGGCAACCATCACAGACCACCGACAAAGACACAGAGCCAAGGAGACAACCATCACAGACCACCGACGAAGACACAGGGCCAAGGAGGCAACCATCACAGACCACTGACGAAGACACAAGGCTAAGGAGACAACCATCACAGACCACTGACAAAGACACAGGGCCAAGGAGACAACCATCACAGACCACTGACGAAGACACAGGGCCAAGGAGACAACCATCACAGACCACTGACGAAGACACAGAGACAAACATCACAACAACTATACATTCATCAGACAATCCAGGAGGACGTCCAGATCAGGAAATGTAGGAGCAACACTATCAACAGGAATGAGGGGGTGTACACGGGCATGTACAAGTACAAGTACAAGTACATGTCCAAGGACAAGTACGCATACACGTACATGTACCAAACTTTCACTGGTTTGATAAAAGACAAACCTCTAAGAAACCAGTACCACACACTGTTCTGTTCTACGTCACTCCCAGTGGGTGGATGTTCTGTTCAGGAGCAGGATCAACTTTACTGTTCCTAGTGGGACATTAGTTTTGAACAACAGTGCTACACTTTGCTGCATTCACATTCACAAACATACAAACACAAACATACAATCACAAACACAGTCACAACACGTTAAGGTCAGAATAATCACAGTTAAGTATTGTTCTTAATCTATTATTATACCTTCCCTCTTAGATAAAAATGAATCAGGTCTAATCAATACGATTCGTTGGTGTAATAAACTAAATTTAAAAAAAATGGAATAATCCCATTTTTAAAAAGTAAAAATTAATTAACAACCTAAAAACATGAAGACATGGGTGTTTAAACCAGACCTGAACCAGGTTAAAGAGGATCTCAGGTAATTTATCAGGTTCATGTTTAACAGTCGTTGGATAAAAGAGAACCTAAAAGAGTTGGTTTTACGTCTGCTGCCTCTATAGTGCCCCCCTGAGGGTAAACGCTCATACTCCTGGTGGAGGATATGGGATGGGTCTGGGAGAATTCTGTGAGCCTCAACAACAACTGTGTGTTCTTAGATGATTGGAGCGACTGGTAGTTTTTAACTCCCATTATTTTCATGGTAGTTTTGACTTCTTTCTCTGTCCTAGTCCTGGACAGTAAAACCAGTGACGGCCCAAATCTGATGAGGCTTTAACACTGGGTTGAAAATAGTGTCTGTGGAGGAAGTGTAGTCTCTGAGACACTTTAGGACAAAGAAAATGGACATGTTAGTCTAACTTAAACCCTGGTACTAGTGTGACTGGACCCTAACCTAGGTACTAGTGTGAGTGGACCCTAACCCTATCCCAGGTACTAGTATGAGTGGACCCTAACCCAGGTACTAGTTAGTGTGAGTGGACCCTAACCCAGGTACTAGTGTGAATGGACCCCTAAGCCAGGTGCTGTGAGTGGACCTGTGGTATGATGCTGTTGTCATTACCATTGGGTGGTGTACCCATACTCCCCTGGGTCGTCTATACTTTCTTTGGTTTTTATGTGTGTTTAAGTGAAGGTTCCTACCCAAAGGCGGTGTAGTGCAGAGCCGTGTCTCCGTCTTCGTCCTTGACCTCGATGGAGCTGTTGGCCTGCAGCAGGGCCTTCACCACCTCCATGTGGCCCTGGTGGGCAGCCACCTGCAGCGCCGTCTTGCCCTGGTTCTTGATATCCACCTGCCATAGATACGGACACGGCGGTAGGTTCATCATTATCATCATCGGTAGGCTTCTCGGCTCCACACACACAGTACTAATGTGAGCTCCGGCGGCGGCTGGAGCTGTTTTACGCTTATCTATAATCCCCAGGTCGTCCTCACATGGAGGGGACGTGGTCAGGACAGGGACACGAAGGCTGGATTAATGAACACATGCAGCTTCTCCACACCGTACATCTACACATGTGACTACACTGATATGATGTCATCACCCATATATGGTCATGGGTGGAACCACGGACTCCACAAGACTAAAACACAAACATGTTGTGATACACTTGTGTTGATAATCCTTTTCTTAATCTGTTTGTTTGAAGGTACAGCAGTGTTGGATCAGCGTCCTCTGATGGATCTGAAACCTGAACTCACCTCAGATCCACCCCCTCTCTGATCGGGTCATTTCCACAAATGCTCTGGGAATCTTTTCTCTAAAGTAGATTAAGCAATACAGAGAAAAGGCTGGGCGTTTCTTCCAAAGGTTCACCTGAAGTGAAGATGCAGACTCCCCTCACCCTCCCCTACGGTGGCAGCGTTGTCCACTCTGGGCTTTTAAGTTAAGGGGTTAAGTCAGGTCCACACTTAAAACGAGTATGAGACAATAATGCACTTTAAGCTGATGACATCACCGGTAAAACTACACGAGTAATAGTAGCTGATGTAGAAACAGAGTTATCATCTTCAACAGGTCAGACCATTCCACGGTTTTATCATTCATTTAATCATTTAACTTGTAACTGGACCATTTGTTTGATCCCATTTTAGTCTATATTTAATAAGTGGAATATTTAACTGATCTGAACATAACTGAACATCACTAAAGACATTTGGACTGTTTTTAATGAAAATATGAAATATATGAATACTGTTATGACATAGTATAAGAGGCCTTCTGAATATAATTATATTATTTAATGCCACAACAACAACTTAAATTAGATATGTGTTATTGTTTTAAAAACATCTTGGTTGATTTGTCTCTTTATGGTAAAAGTAGAAAAAATTTAACCAATATAAAATAATGGATTATTTATATAACCTCTGTTCATCTCTTGGTGCAAATATTAAAACATTCAGTGGTTGTACATCATGAACATGTTGAAAGAATGAACTTAGGAAGTCATTTTAGACACTTTATGAGTTGATATTAGTAAGTATGGTTAAAAAAAAAAAAAATCTCTAAATGGCTCACCCAAGGAAATAAGAAATGAAAACAAAACATGTTTTGATCAGGTTTTCCTTGGTGGGGGGGTTAAAGGGTTAATGATGGTATAATGCACAGGCCTCAAACATATGGTGCATGGGCCAAAACCAGCCCACTAGAGGGTCTAATCCCCCATGGGATGGATTAGTGAAACGTAAAAATGACACAGATATGAACAATCACATATGTCCAAACCCTTTTAGTTCAGAGGTCACATACTCACAATAACCCAAATCACGACAACCACACAATTGTCTTAGTTGAACTGTAAAACGGTAAAAAAATACATGAAAATATAGACATTTACAAACTACAGTTTTACAAAAAATGTGAATAACCTAAATAATTATCAACAACTTGAAATGTCTCCGTTCAGACTCAGGTCTAATCCACAGTTCACATGTTTGTTTAAATCTGAGGTTTGTGTTGGTTCATATTCACATTAATGTGACTTGTATCAGTGTGAGTCTGAACTGAATGTGAACCTGAAGTGACCCACATGACCCACAGAGGTCCTGATGTCATACGTGACCACGCCCACATGTACAACAGAGGTCCTGACCTCATATGTGACTTCACTTTGACATTCAGAGCACTGGGCAGAAATCACATCGCGTCAACACCCGCCGTGGGCCTTCGCGATGCTTTGTTTTAATTAAACAGCCGGATTTCCCCTGGTCCACACCAATATTAAGCCAGCTGCTAGGCGCCAGCCAAGGCGACCCGCCGGAGGGCCCCCATGCGAACGGGGTCCCGGCGGGCGCTGTAGCTGGGGAGATCCATCAGAAGGGCCCCGCGCGCGTCCAGAGTCATCGCCGATGACCACCATACCCAACCCCATCTGACTGACCCCCCCTTCCCCCACAGGCCACGACGCACCGCGGGCCCACAAGGGCACCGCGCTATGGGTACCGGAAGACAACCGCCGCACCTTTGGCAGCAGGGAGAGGGGGGTGACGAAACGACTGCTCCCCCAGCCGCAGTACGAGTACAGCCCCGCTTCGCACCCCAGCCAATGGGAGACTGTGGCGTAGGTGGTAGAGCGGGTCATCCAATGCTCGAAGGGTCGGCGGTTCGAATCCTGCCTCCAACTGTCTGCATGATGAAGTGTCCTTGGGCAAGACACTGAACCCTTATGTAATTGCCCCCAGTGGGTAGTGAGGTAGTGCCTTGCATAGTGGCAGACCCCCCACTGGTGTAT
>JAPTGZ010343790.1:0-11148 GCA_029814645.1 Fowleria isostigma | reverse complement strand
TCGAGATATATATCGTATATCGCGATATACCCTAAATATATCGAGATATTGGTTAGAGGCCATATCGCCCAGCCCTAATCAGCAGGTATTAAACAGTTTACATCAGTAGATAGTTTACGCCACTGGTGGATGTTTGAATCTTTAAGGATTACTCTGTGTATTGTACATGTATAGTACCCCAAAATCTATCCTTTGTACAATGTTATTCTGTACATACTGTCTTGGTTAGATGCTGAACTATATTTTATTACCTTGTACATGTGTAAAGACAATAAAGTTGAATATAAAACCCAACCCAATATCTGTCAGTCTTGTTTCTAATGCCCCTTTCCCACTGGCCAAAAAACCCGTTTAAACCTGCTAACAATCGGCTTTTAGTGGCAGTGGAAAAGGTGCACCGACCCATGTCAAACGACTCAGTAAGCGACGCGGGTTAAAATTGTCTTCAATCAGCTTGGCTCCGATCAGCATGCAGTGGGAACACCAGACACGGGTCAACCTGCTAGTTTACGTGATAATGTAGAGCATTACGTGATGCGTCATAACATCGCGCCAGTCGCGTCTTATATCACACGCCACAACAAAGCTCTGCTCGCATTCGAATCAAGACCGGATTGAGAAACATGTCACAGAATTGGCAAGATAACGAGATTTGTGAACGAACATTTTGAGGACGGACAAAAAAATAAAACAAGAAAGGACACTGACCGGCGCCTGACTCGCTTCCATGTTGCTCTGATTGTTTACTTCCTTGAATTCTGTCACACTTGTGATATCATCATCAACGCAATCCCAGCGTAGTGATGTCACCAGACGCACAGCGGGGGAAGCGGAGGCCACGCAGCTTGCCAGCGGGGGAACAGACTCGGCTTTTTTTGGTCAATGGAAAAAGGCCAAATGCTGATTGTTAGTGGGTCAACGCAGGTTTTTAAAATGTGGATCAACCTGCTAATTTTAGTGGAAAAACGGCATAACTGCTCTAGATGTATCGCGTAGGGTCGAGTCCGATGGACACTTACTCTGTGTTGCCGGTGATTTCCTCCTGAATTTGCCTGGACTGGAGGATGCCCTCTCGTTTCTGAAATAAAAAGAGGACAGTGTGTGAAGATGAAGAATTACACAATGAGACAAGTATAACACACAAAGTGGTGACGAAGGGATGGAAACTAACGATGCAAATTATAGATTAATTCATTAATCGATAGTTGGTTGACCTTATCTATCGATTACAATTAATCGATAAGCAGATATTTTTCTGAGAACCCAACATTGTTTTTCAATAGGGTCTGTAGCAACCGATAATGTAATAATGGCCAATAACGTAATAATTTTGGCCATTTTAAATGTAATAAAGCCAATAACGTAATAAATTGCCAATAATGTAATAAAGTTTTTAAGCCAATAAGGTAATAACATTTTACCAATAATGTAATAAGTTGTTACATTATTGGCTGGTTATTAAGTTATAAAGTTTTGAGTTTTAAGTGAGAACTGAGTCATTTTCCTTTGAGAAATGTTTGAAAAAAGTTCTAATGAAAAATGTTTTCCAAGAAATAAATGTGGTAAATTCATTTGACCATGCAACATCCAACAGAGGCACTGCCATGTAATTCTGAATTTACAAATAAACAAAATTCTAAATATGGATTTTGTACAACATATAATTCTCAAATTCTCTTACAACCATATTTAAGGAGAGAGAGTGCTGCATAATACGTTTATGTGGTGGTGTTCTGTAAGTGCCAAACTGCAGCAACAGGCGAAAACCAAAAGTTAAACTTATCAAAATTTGGATGTCTGACCACCGTCTTCTCTGCCTCTGTTCCACAGCGAAACAGAGACGAAATGTTTACATCTTCCAACCGCAGCATGTGGGAAAAACAGACAGGCTGGTCTGTGTTTGGCTCCGCCCCTCAAGCCATTCTAACCCATCAACGACAACATCCGATTCGATGGCCAGTTATCCCGACTGCCGCGTCACAGCGCAGTAACTGGCAATTAATGGAACTTAATCAAGCAAATTCTTATCGACAATGAATCAATAGTCAATTAATTATTTACACCCCTAATGGAAACCCATCAGAAAATCAGAGTGGCAGTGGAAAGACAACGGCATCCCATGATAAGACCACGCATGCACATATCGAGTGACTTTTGACAACAACCCACCTGCACGACCACCACTTGGATAGAGACGTGGTCTGGCAGTCGGATCGGCGCTCTGAAGTGTTGGGACAGCGCCACCAGTAGGTGTAGGATGGCAACTATACTCTTAGCATGGACGGCTGATGGAGAAGAAGGAACAATGTTGTTAGACTTTTAGTACCTTTTAAAATAATGATGGGGACATTTCTTTCATTTACTCAGGTACAGCAGAGATATATGGATTATCTCCCTCGCATTTAATTAGATTTTTTCAAATAAGACATGCAGTAAATATTGAAAAGGTCTCTCTTCAAGAACCCATACCATCAGAAATTGAATAAAATAATAAGAAGCAGAACAAGAAGAAAGAAAGAAAGAAAGAAAGAAAGAAAGAAAGAAAGACTTTTCTAGTGCATCTTCACTCTTAACAGAACTGTAAGAGTAAATTAAATTTCAATAAATTCAATAAATGTGTTTAAAAACATGCTTGTGGTCTAAATGGTTTATATATACCATATTTTTTGGACTATAAGTTGCACTTTTATTTTCATAGGTTTGCTGGTCCTGCGACTTATATTCCGGTGCGACTTATACTTGTTTTTTCTTCTTCATAGTCCATTTTTTGAAATGTGCAACTTATACTCCGGTATAATACGGTATTACCCCATTGAGGCCAGATTTAACTGAACTGGAAGTGACACATTATATTTATACTGGTTGAAGGTAATGGAGTAGAAACGTGCGTGGAGTCTGAATTAAGGATAGTAAAAATGTGACATCTTTTTGTTCTAATGCATGTTATTTAACAAAATATAACCAAAAAAACACAGGAAGACATATTTTAAGAAGAGATGTTTTTTTCACTAAATAGAGAATTTATATGGAATGTCCTTTGGTTAAACTTCATACCTACAGACATACAGATGTGCTTCGCTGTTTTTGTTTTGTTTTACTCTTCTGTAAAATATATTCCCAAATGAAAAAATAAAATTGTAAAAAAAATACAAAAAAAAACATTCTTGTAGAAAATTGTGTGATAAGCTATAACTCAGTCATAATGATCCCCAAATCAAAAAGAAAACTGACAGAAGTTTACAAAATGGGCCTGACATTTCCATGAAATGCTGGAAAAGACAAATATTCACACAAGATGATTGTATAACTGCAGGTTATTAGTTCATGTGTATCATCTGAGTAACATCTAAACACATTATACTCTGATTTTATTCATATTTTTCCTCTATAATTTCAATCAAATGTCCATGTGAATACCACAGTCTATTAGGATCCCAACCAACACAATACAGTTTTTTCCATCCTTCTTAGAATGTAGGATTAAAACTTTTATGGATCAAGGTCAGGTACTTTCACTGGTTCAAACCAAACAGAGGATGTCAAAAACTGCCTGGAGGTGATATTAAAAACCATGAAAGAAGCGTCTGTATGGACAGATATTCTACATTCTTACTCTGTCAGACGCACCGAGCTAAATGTCTTCAGTCATCCGAACCATGAGACCCAACAAATAGGCCTTACTGTTGGAAACCCGAAACAATCAGGATCAATTAAGTGTCTAAAGCAGGCCTTTGATGGCGCCCCGTGGCAACGGCAAATTACAGCAAGTAACCTAAAAGCCTTCATAAAACCTATTAGATCCTCGCTGCATAAGAGGATCCCAATGCGTTGCATCAGGAGTGAGTGTTTTCCTGAGGCTGGAGGATGAAAGCGTGGATAAACAGAGGGGAATTGATTAAAAGAAAACCCTTCAAATAAAGAGGAAAGCAAAAATCAATTATATCCCATGTTATTCACTGTGCTCTTTAGCATCTCTGAACATGGCTCCTGACGAAAAAGCTCTCAAGGACAAATCTGCTCCAAAGGTGCATTAAAAAACTCATATTGTTTGGTTGACATGGTCTGTCTGTAGTGCACTTCTATCAAAAGAAAGAGAGATAAAACATCTATTCCTCCTTCTGGCTCCTACAGTAAATCTGCTCTCCAGCCACGTCGCCAACCCCCATTTTCTCCTCTCATATCTCACATATATGTTACAGCTAATGACATAAGTAAAAGCCGCTGCGCTGGCAGCCTGATTGCAATTACCATTACTCTCAGGTCGGATAAAAGAGTGTTAGCAGAGGAGAAGTGGAGAAGTCTATTGACATGCATTCACTGTTGTTCAGCCTCTGAAAGCCGACGGCTCAATATGAAGCATGTTCGACTAATGGCGAGACAAAAGACGATCAGGCACAAGTTGTTTGATTGGACGTCTTAGTGGAACCTGACATTCAGCCGGCGCTCTGCTCAACGCACCAAACCCACAGATAAGAGCCCCGAGTCTTTATTCTTAGTGTTATTAAAACCACTTAATGTTCAGCTCAGGCACCGTGTCGGCAAAAACATGTTGGACTCAACTTGGTCTGATTGAACCATCTCTACCACTCAGCTTAGACACGTTATGCAAAACAAAAAAAACAAAAAAAAAAGACGAAAAAAATTATGTCTTTGAATAGTCACTGAAAGTTTTGTAACTATTTTTTTTTTTTATATTTCAGTTTCAGAACTCGTACTGAACATTACCTGTAAGAGTGTGTAACTTCAAGCAACAAAAGACAGTGTAAGGCCACGTTCAAAGACTCAAAGAGGTTTTATTATCAATTCACTGGATGCACAGGGCATACAGAGAACCAAGCCACCAGTTCTCTTTCACCCTGATAAATGCCATGTATTTAAAAAAAATGTCAGAGTATGAATCTATTCAAAATCAGGTACAAAGACATGACTTTCAAGGTGCCCAGCCACACAAAATGGTTTTTACTTGTATATTTTAAATATATTACATCCATAGGCATTTGTGTTTTTACGTGTATATTTTAAATATATTATATCCATAGGTATTTGTGTTTTTACTTGTATATTTTAAATATATTACATCATAGGTGTTTGTGTTTTTACTTGTATATTTTAAATATATTATATCCACAGGCATTTGTGTTTTTACTTCTATATTTTAAATATATTATATCCACATGTATTTGTGTTTTTACTTCTATATTTTAAATATATTACATTCATAGGCGTTTGTGTTTGTAGAGAATGTGTACCTCTACCTCTACCACTACCTCCTCTGTCTGATATTGACACTGAACAGAAATAAGTGGATAAATCAGGTCAACCAAGGCATTTATACACAATAAATGTTCCAGAGTCCATGGTCGGACTTCAGACATCAACACAAAAGTAATGAAATACGTGTGTCAGGACACCTTAAAAAGGTACAGTGATGAGGGAGGTGTTGGGTATCACAATGATGTGCAAGTATACATACACATAACACATATATATGTATATATGCATTAGGACTGCACAATTAATTGATCTTAAAGTGAAATCAAATTATTTAATTAGGATGATGTCCTCCTAACAGTGAGGGTAGTTTCCTCAGTCTTTGGTCTCCACACACCAGTAGAAAAATGCTGTTTGCTAAAGAGACTGAGAAGTCTGTGGCTAAAAATAGCAAGACCAAGTCAGCTGTGTGGAATTGGTTTGGATTTTTGTTACACAAGAAAGGTTTGTACAGGAATAATTCTCAATTTTGTAATTTTCCAAAAGAAATTCATTGGTTAATCGCAATTATTCAATAAATTGCTGAGCTTCCATGAGGCCCAATGTAAGCTGTGTTTGCTGGTTCAGGAATAAAAAAATAAATACAAATATGTGCATTTAAATGGTAAATAAAAGGAGATGATGCTCACAGTCAACATTCCAGCGAATGTTCCTGGTGGAGAGTTTGAGCGAGTCGTTGATTCGTTCTAAAACAGTCTGAAGCTTCTGTTTCTGGGCGATCTCCGACTGTGTCACCTCGGCAACGTTCAGCTTCTCACCTTCCAGCTTTTCTGAATTTAAAGATGTGAATCCGAAATCAGACAGTGGTTTTGTTTCTGAAGATATAGTATTTGAAAACAATCAACTAAATTAGCTTCCTGTCAACAACAAAAGGTGTTAACTCACCAAAGAGCTTCTGCAGGACCTGTCCATCATACAGATCTTCAGCCAGATCCTTCACAATGATCCTCTCTCCAACCAGGACGTCGTTGATCCAGTCGATCAGAACCTGCGTTTGACAAATGTACAAAATTTAGGCTCATGTGAATCAATGTGGAGAATCAACACAACACTAACACAAAAGAGTTATCTGTGTGCAACTTAAGCAGAAAACGGTTATTTATAGATTTAAAAGAGACAATATTAAATTAAAAAACATGCTGAAAACATCTCGTCACACTCCATGTGAAATGATAGTAGTGGTGAGTATTGGCAAGAGCCTCACGATGCGATACGCATCATGAAACTTGGATCACGATACATAGTATCACGATATATCATGATATCACGATATTATGATATATTGCAATAATAGTTAACTAAGGAAAAATAGAGATGATGTAAATGTAAATCACAATACTTCACAAAATTGAAAGGACAAATCAAGTCAAAACTATTTGATTGAAAACACCTTTTCCATTTTATTGTTTTTGAAATAATGAGTCACATGCAGTGTTACATACAATACATACACTTAACATAAGGACATCTCTTAAAGTGCATTAAACATCAAATGCATTAGGTTTGTCACTTACACATTAAACTAATGTTGCAAAGAAATTATTATTTTTGTTTTTCCAAAAAATTGATATTAAGGGTTGAAATGTTGGTATTTTCTTGGAGGTCAAAGTATTGCGATATATTGCTGTATCAATAGTTTTTCACACCTCTAATGATTTGTAGTCTTAAAATGTTTGTAAAACCAGAGATGAAAACAGCTGAAAAAATTCTACAAAAAAAAAGAAACATAAAAAAAAGATGAAATTGAAGCAAAAGGTAAAAAATGAAAACACTGCACAAGAAAAGATAAAACAAATAAAAAACTGCAGTAAAAAGGCAGCAGATTAAGAGCAAGACAAAAACAAATGCAGCAAAATGTAAGATGCAAATGATGAAAAACATTTTAAAAGACATGCAACAAAATAAATTCATCATAAAAGATCTTCATAATGAAATAATGCTAAATTAATGTAACTGTTTTTTCTGTCCATATGGTTTTTAAATGTATATATTGTAATATTTTTATATTGAGAAGTAATCATGTTGTTTTAAAACAAATCTTAAGAAATTTGTAATCAGTCATAAAACAATGCGTAATTATTAATGTAACTGTTTTTGTTTTGTTTTGTCTTTAATTTAGTTTTTTCTGTCTATGTGCTTTGTAAATGTATAAATCATAATATTTTGTAATCATGTTGTTTTCAAAACAAATCTTAAGAAATCTGTAATCAGTCATAAAATAATGTAAAATTAATGAAACTTTTTCTTTGTGTTTTTTTTTTGTATGTGCCTTGTAAATGTATAAATTGTAACGCTTTTATTCTGGAAATGGACCCCAGAGAGAGAATAGTTTGGTAGAGACTAATGGGGATCCTTAAATAAAGAAATGTCACAAGGACGGCTGGACAATATGGCCTAAAGAAAATCTCAGATTTTTTAATGAAAAACTCGATTTTCGGTTCAATTCTCAATCCCCTATTTAAAAGAACATAAGTGCAGACTGCAAATGTATTGAAAAAACATTAACTTTATTGTTTTCAGTTTAAGTACATTGAGACAGAAAAGCAAAGGCAGTCACTGGTTTTAACAGTTTAAACAATATTTAACAGTTGGATTTGTCTGTTCTGTATCTGACGCTGCCATGTTGTTTGTAGTAGGGGTGA
Source organism: Fowleria isostigma (assembly GCA_029814645.1). NCBI lineage: Eukaryota > Metazoa > Chordata > Actinopteri > Kurtiformes > Apogonidae > Fowleria > Fowleria isostigma. The sequence goes on along the minus strand of JAPTGZ010343790.1, from coordinate 3,235 downwards.
TTGCAAAAACCTCACGATATAATACGCATCACGATATGACAGTATCACGATATATCATGATATCACAATATTGTGATATATTGCAATATTCTACATAGTTAACTAAGAAAAAATAAAGATGATGTAAATGTAAATCACAGTACTTCACAAAATTGAAAGGACAAATTAAGTCAAAACTAACTGATTGAAAGCAACTTTTCCATTTGATTGTTTTTGAAATAATGAGTCAAATGCAGTGTTACATACAATACATACACTTAACATAAAGTGTATCTCTTGAAGTGCATTAAAAAATAAAATGCATCAAGTTTGTCACCTACACTACTGTGAATTAAACTAATGTTGCAAAGAAATGATTATTTTTCTTTTTCCGAAAAAATTGATATTAAGGGTTGAAATATCGATATTGGAGGTCAAAGTATCGCGATATATTGCTGTATCGATATTTTTTCACACCTCTAATAGGAACCCAGAAGGACGTGTTGTTGGCAAATTCAAAATAGCTATATTTTTTGTGATAAGAAAATTGATTGATTTTCGATCTACAAATTAGACTTTTCAATTAAATCAATGTTTTTCCCAGCCCTAGTCACAACAATCACATCAGAGACCCATCAAGACACAGCAGGAAAAAAGCAAGATGCAAATGATGAAAAACATTTTAAAAGACATGCAACAAAATAAATTCATCATAAAAGATCTTCATAATGAAATAATGCTAAATTAATGTAACTGTTTTTTCTGTCCACAACAATCAGAGACATCTGATGTCCACAACATCAGAGACCCATCAAGACACAGCAGGAAAAAAGCAACAAAAAACACACATCAAGACAAACATAACACAATATGTGCAGGTTGAAAAAGAAAACCACATAAACATAGAAAACACAAAACAAAAAATAATGGAAAAAAATGAGGACGTGAAAAACACAATGATGAAATCACAACCTATGGCCACCTGATTTTACATATTAACAGCATAAATGTTGTATTTTATAGCTTCAATAAGAGCAGCTGTGACTCTGTCATAGTGTGTGTTGGGTTGAAATGACCTTCATGAGCTCCTGTAGTTTGCGGTCGTTCTTGGAGTTCGGATCCACCATAGTGCGCACTTCATTCTCCTCTAATGGACGAACACAAACATCAAACCAAAGCATTTTTACAGATGAACAGAAAATCAGAAAAACTACTTCAACATTCACTGACAGGAAAAAAAAAGCCACGTCTAGATTTATTAAAAGAAAACAGTTCAGACCCTTCTATGGGATATGTACTGCTGAGATAAATATGTTTCATGTGCAACAGGTTCTTTAACCCTTTAACTGACGCCGTGAGTAGAATCAATTTAAAATGTTGGCCTTTCAAGGTTAATTTCAGATTCAAAGCGTTAATTATCATGTGTGTTTTGCTACACAATGAAAATCTCACTTTGCCGTCTGCACTGAATGCTACAAGAGTTTAAGGTAAGTTTAAAAGTACAAAAGTTAAAATACAGCAATTTAGCCGACACAGGGTGGCATTTTAAAAAAAAGCGGCATGCAGGAGAAGAAGAACATAAAGATAATATAAAATATAAACTACTATTACTGAGAGAAAAATGTAGATCTACATAACGTGCAACATCTGGATAGTTGTGCAAACAGATAAGTTGATATGCAAAATTGTCAGAGGCTCAAATGATTAACCTTTTAGGAGCCTGTAGGAATAGAAAAAAAAAAAAAAAGACAAAACAAGTGGTTCCAGGTACAACAAACCCCGCCCCTCACATGGACTGTATCTTATTTTGTCATCAATCCAGCTGATGTCATCATGTCTATGCATGTGCTGATGTAATAGAATAGAATAGAATAGAAGTACTTTATTAATCCCAAACTGCCAAACTGGATTGTAAACAGCTGCAGCAGCATGACAGGAAAACAACAGTAGAATAGAATACAATACAATATATACAATAGATACAGTAAGAGCAAAATATAAATGTAAATAAGACTAATTTCTCTGTACATAATAGATTATAAGCATTTCAACAAGAGTGTTATAAAGGCTTCTAACTCTTTCCCCAATAAAGACAACATTTGACGACCCCACACCACACCTCTGTTATTTCACTAAAGACGTGATTTGACGACCATTAGAACAGGTTCTGTTTTTTCAAATGTAACAGATGCTGCGATAGGTGGAGGTGAACATAACACATACTAGGACAACCAATAAAATTAAATCATACATTTTCTTTGTTTTTTTTAAAATTTATTTTATATTTCTTAAATTTTTTTCTTTTAAAAAAATTTTGAATTGTTTTATTTTTTTAAATTTATTCATTTATTGTTTTGTTTTATTCCTTATTCTATTTTCTTATTTCTTTATTTTTAAATTGTTCTTACTTATTTTCTTTTTCTTTTTTTTTGTTTAACAAAAAAAAAAAAGATATAAATAATACATTTTTACTGCTTTTTCCCTAAGTTTGCCAAAGTGCTGATGGTAGCCACTGGAAAACGAAACAACACACCTGGAAAAACAAATTGTTTCATGGGTAGAACTCATTACATATATATGGGTTGTACCTCATATTCGTCCAAGGGGGAAAGAGTTAAAGTGAGGTGCAACAGCAAAACTGTAATGTGCAAAGTCGGTGAAAATGTAATTGCTGGGTAATATAAACAGTAAAGTGCATAGTGGAAATATTCTTGTGATTATGACTAGGTTTAACGTCAGGTGAGTTTATTGTACAGTGAGACCAAAACCAGCCCACCAAAGGGTCCAGTGCGGCCCACGGGATGAATTAGTGAAATGCAAAAACTATTAACTCATTTTAGTTCAGGAGCCAGAGACAGACCTATGTGATCTCAAGTAAATTAATAACAAAATAATTTATAACTAATGACATGTACATTTTCTTCTTGGTCTAATGTGACAAAATAACATTACACTATGAAAATAATCATATTATGTATTACATATAAAAAATTATTTACCAATTTTAACCCTGTAAAGCCTGAACCATTAAATTACTGACAGAAAATTCCAGTTTTTTGAAATTGGAACCCTTATTGGTCCTCTGAACAACCCCCCAAAAAAGAAAAAATTCAAATATCAATTTCCACATATGAGTTAGGGCAATTTGTATCATATATGATACATTGGGTCTCAGTGGTCAAATACGATATATATATATATATATACATATATATATATGTATATATACATTTTTTTTTTTTTTTTTTTACAAACA
>JAPTGZ010343789.1:0-22531 GCA_029814645.1 Fowleria isostigma | reverse complement strand
ATTTTCATGGTATAATTTTACCGTTTTTGCTCTAAAACATAGAGGGAAGTTTGGAGTTGTCATTATTTATATATAATTATGGTAGCATTTTTTTGGTGCGGCCCACTTCAGGTCAAATTTAGCTGAATGTGTCTCCTGAACTAAATAAGTTTGAGACCCTTCTTATAGTGCCATTGAATTATCATTCTTGTATTTTGGCCTAACAGTTATTACATGTATCAGCCAAAACACAATGGAAGACGGTAGATGTCAACAGGTTAATGAGCCATTGTATGTGTAGAAATATGTGTGGATTTAATTTTTCGCTGGAACCCCAGTTAGTTGGACATCTGGCCCACTGACTCCGTTCTGTCCGTTAATCTTTTATCTACAGGGAGTGTAAGTCAGACCAAATGACCCTACTTTCATCCTCATTACACTCATTTATGACTGCTTCGACACTCACACCACATATATTTATTTTGAGTCAGTCCCCTTTAAACCCACTATTTCCTTCCTTGATGTCTTCTGATCACCTGTCAGAGGCGGGACATGCGCGGTGGGCAGGAGGCACTGGAGACGGTGGGAGAATCTGTGTCAAGTTAACTGGTCTTATCAGGAAAAAAGCGGAAGTAGCACAAGTTGGACTTCGATATAAAAGCAGAAACGCTGTCACATTGGTTTGCAAAGCGCTTGGGTGTCAATGTAAACCAGGAATGAGCTCAGAAGGTTTATTTGTTGCCAGGTGAATGATATAATGGCATAATATTCCTTGTAACGTTAAGATGGAGATTAAGAATTTTATTTTACTGTGGGTTGCTCATAATGCAATTTATTTAGGTTGCCATTCCATTAGTGAAAACTACATGGATGCAAACTGATCTGAATTTTCTTATATTTTTTTTAATTAAATGTATTTACACAAAACAGATCATCAGCAGTCAGCAAAAACAGTAATAAATAATACAGATAATACATAACACTTGAGGCAAGGATGAGGAAAATAAATAATTACATAAATACATAAATACATGAATAAATAAATAAATGAATGAATAAATAAATAATAAGCAAAAGCAGAAAAAGTAAAATAAGAATAAATCACATTTTGAATTCATTACATAAGCTTTAGAATTTGTACAAAATTTAACAGTGTTCAAATACGAATTCAAGTAAAGACTGCAAGATGGAGTTTCTGACTGGGAAATTTGCTTGCATGTATGTGAAATTTTGCTAATAATGAAATGAGATTAATAATAATCAGAGTTGGGAAGTAATGAAGTATAAATACTTTGTTACTGTACTTATGTAGACATTAGGTATCTGTACTTTATTTGAATATTTATTTTTCTGGCAACTTTTTACTTTTACTCCCTACATTTTTGCATAAACAGCAAAGGGGAAGCCCAGGCTCACGTTGGCCTTGAACGGATACATACAGGTGTAGTCGATCTCCATGATCTGGTCTCTGATGATGTTCTCATTCATCCAAGGATCTGACAGCAGATGCAGCGAATATGCAGTGTGAGTGCAGAATAGGCTTGTTACTTTGTCAAACTAACTTGATGTGACAGTACATAAAATACGTCACTTCATTTACTGTGGAATTAGAAAACAGAAACTTTAATGATTTTGCCTGGTTACATAAGTATTGTCTCCATTCATGGCAAAAAATGCAGTTTTTACTTTTGCACTTCATTACAACTGAGAAATTGTACTTTTTACTTTTACTTTAGTAAAGAAGTTGAATCAGTACTTCTACTTTTATGAGAGTATTTTTTTTCCACACAAATAGCTATTCTTCTACTTAAGCACCGAACGTGAGTACTTTTGCCACCTCTGATAATAATCCATTTCTTAACATGGAAATCATGACCATATCTGAATTTTATTTTGCTTACCGGAAGTTTTATTGTGTGCGTGTGAGCAGCACTCAACCTGAGACCCCCTCAGTGAAAACTGTGGTAACTGGTGTACAGCTGCAGAGATGCACGACACAGAAAAACAAGGAGAAAACGAGGAAATGGAAAGACAGGACAGGAAAGGAGAGTGACAAGCTAAATTAATATTCTGAGATGCTCCGACAGACCGAGGAACACCGTGTTCGTTGCGGACTTTGGAGATAAAACGCAGAAGGAGCATCGGGTCCCAGTCTGATCCGAATCCAGGGGACGGGAGGGGTCGATCATGGGGAACGAAGCGAGCCTGGAAGGAGGCGAAGGGCCGCTGTCTGGGCTACCGGAGGGGCTGGCACCTGACGGGAAAGGCGGCTTCGTGCGGGTCCCCGGTGGGACTCCGGTCGACCTGAGTGAACTCAGCGAGGAGCAGAGGAGGCAGCTCACCGCGGCGATGTCAAGGGCGCAAGGCAGGCAGCCCGGAGGCGCAGCAGCCGCACGAAGGCAGGGCTTGTAACGGCATTTTTATTCTAATTCTCTTAAAATCACATCAGATCATCATACTAGAGCGAGGAACCGGAGGATGTGTTGTGTCTGTGTGCATCATCCTCTGGAAAGCGTCTGTAAGAAATCAGAGAACCCGTTCACGCCCATCTTAAGCCCCCTAACTGCAGGGAAAATATTTCATTATCAAAGCTCATAGAAGGGTTTAAGTAGCTGACAGTTGATGATCTCAATGGCTGATCCAGATTCTGTTTCTTCTCTAAAGCATAGACCCTTTACATTCGCCTGGACATGGTCATCTGATCAGCTATACCTTTAAATATTGTGTGTACACCGTGTTAAAATAAAACCTCCTCTTTTCAGCTACTCTACAAATGCTGTCAAAGACGGAATTCCTGAAATTGCTCTAAATTGGTGGATTGTTTGTGTCACTGTGCGCGGCTTGCCTTTCTGTGTGAGATCACAGACACACCTCCAGTATTTGTGCGAAATTTTCGAAATGCCTGCTGGGTAAGAAAATCTGTCGTGCCCAGTGTTTTTTTTTTTTTTTCCTCATCTGACGACGCCTTAACACCTTACAAAACAAACAGGCTAGCTACCAACATCAGCCATGTTTCTGCCTCCTAATTCAGCCCATTAGCCTACTGAATTTGTTTCAATTAGATTGGACGCGGTTGTGTGTGGAAAATGCTGCGTTGTGGAAGGGGAGGTTGAGCGCTGCAAACAAAAACAATATGCTTCCACTTCCAAGATACTTGTGATTTTACACGTTGCTTATATAATGATGAAATCTGCTTTAAATCCTTCGATGCCAGATGCCAGGGCATGGTGTGTTTTTCTGTTAATTGGCTTCATTTGGGGCATAATTGTTATTTATATCTAAGCCAGAGACAGGGGGGAGGGGTGCATCAATATTAATATGACTATAAATAGAACAGCAGCCGTTAATGTCATCGCTCATGGACTTCCCTTCCGCTGCTTTTTGATCCTCCTCCTTTTTCCATTAAAATTGGATATTTGATATAATAAGTATCAGCTTTAGAGAGAGTGTGTGATCGCTGTCCATGGTGCTGAAATCATCCGCTGCTGTCCGTGGTGCTGAAATTCACGCTGCAGTGGATTGGCCCACAGCGGGGATTGCAACACCATTACTTGAAATATTTGCTGGATGCTTACACTACAAAGTCACAATTTACTTATTGTTAAAAACAAAGATTGAATATCCACATTCACTACAGCATTCAAGTTTATTGCATGAGAAGACAGTTGATATCAGTGTAAGGACTGGATATGAAACCAATACACATATCGTCATGGTTAAATAAAACAATATGCAATCAGCCCATTAGGCAATTTATTTGTTTCTATAAGTATACTCATCACTTTTATGGTTGTGTCTGGCAGTGTGTGTAGGTAGTGTATGTTGTCTTTCAGTCAGAGCTAATAAAGACATATCAGCTTACCCCCATGAAGCCCAGCATTTCCCTCTCTATCTCACTGATCTGCATGTCATTCGGTGGGATTCACTTTCCTGTCAGCTATACCCTGGGGCTGCTAGCTACACATTATGTGTTCACTGATGTGTTGAAAGAGTCAAAGAGAGAGAGTGCTATGGTTTACCTTTTAATTATATACTATATTAGCATTTATGGTGCTGTTGAGGCAGTGGAGTTTACAAACAACTATTATGAGATTAAAAAAAAAAAAGTGGCAAAGGGCTACCAGAGATTATTGATCACATTTTATGCAGACAGTTCAATTGAAAGAATAAAAAGATAATTTTAAAGCATTATCCATTTTTTCTAAATATTTGTTACAATATTTACACAAGTGAAAGAAAAACAAGTGTATTTTACTGTTTGTTGTAGATAGTAATAATGACTGTGTGAATGTGTGACATAAATACAAATTTGAAGTTGTCTCAGTCTGTTGATAATCTCAGTAGGGGTGAATGTATTTAACATGAGCCTTGAAAATTCAGGTCATAGTAAAAAATTCAGCTGAAATACCTATTTAAGGCCTGCATGACAGTCAGATCTAAAAGTTTGATTCATAGTGGTGGGTCTGTTATTTCTGTTTTGGCATCCACCAGGTCAGCTGGGGATGTTTTGACTCATAGAAGCTTCTCATATTGTTAAAGAAAACACCCATAAACAGTATTGTTTATTCAAACTATCTCTGTTTACCTTTGTCTTCTTCCTCAGACCTTCAGAATCTGATGCCCAGCAGCGACCTCAGCAGGTAGGGGCCTCCAGGGGCCCTACTGGTCTCAGTAAGAGCCGTACTGTTGATGCTTTCAACCAGGGTCCTGTGGGCAAACCCACTCCAGGCCGCAGTCCCTCATCCCTAAGCCTTTTTGAATCCAGATTTCGACAGGAACCAAAAGATCCTGACACCAAATCCTCCGGCATGTTTGGCTCCAGTTTTCTCAGCAGGGCCAACCCCCTCAGTGCTATGACCTCGTCCATATCGTCCATGGGCGATTCTGTCAACATCCCAAAGTTTGGGCTTTTTGGGGATGAAGACGAGGGAGATGGATCTTCAACACCAGACGCCAAGCAGGGAGGAAAGCCACCAGCCAAGGGCCCTCAACAAGGGCCAGGTCCAAAAGGACCACAGCAGGGTGGAACACAGAAACAGGGACAGGGTCCACCTGGACAGGGACCAAAGCCAGGTCAAGGACCCCCTGGACAGGGACCGAAACCAGGTCAAGGACCACCTGGGCAGGGACCCAGGCAAGGTCAGGGACCTAAATCAGGCCAGGGTCCTCCTGGCCAAGGCCCCCCAGGGCAACAGACACCCAGACCAGGGCAAGCACCACCAGGTCAAGGTGCCAAACAGGGTGGCCCTCCCCAGCAAAAGGGTGGACCCCTACCACAAGGACCTGGAAAGCCTGGACCTAAGCAGCAGGGACCACCGGGCCCTGGGGCTCAAGCTCGTGAACCTGCCAAGGGTGGAGGGCCTGCTGCTCAGCAAGGCACTGAGAGGTCTGGAGGTGCGCTTTGTCCACTGTGTAAAACTACCCAGATGAACACTGGGTCCAAGGAACCACCTAATTACAATAACTGCACTGAGTGTAAAAACCAAGTCTGCAGCCTCTGTGGGTTCAGCCCCCCAGACTCAGCGGTAAGAAAAGAATTATGTATTCTGTTGTATTATTATTTAAAAGATTATTCAGCCTTCAGTGTCAGTGTGATACAGAGGTACTGTAACAATGCCATCTTGAATATTTTGCTGTCAGCTTAAGTTCAGTCCAGTGCAAAGTATATAGCATGTAGTTATCATCTTTATCTAATAATATACAAGGAAGGCCATGGTACTGATGGTAGAGGTGGGAAAGGTCACACATTTTATATTTCATGTGAATGAAATATTAAATCACCCTGTCAGACCCCCCCCCCCAAAAAAAAAAAAAACACATTACACTGCAAAAATAATATGGTATGTAATTTTCTCTGGATTTCAGAAACATCTGCCACTTTGATAGTAAAATAGAATTTTGATACACATACAGAGGAACTTAAACATGAATCAGAAATGCTCAAGAAAATACTGCCAATTAGCATATTTTATTTGTCCCTATATAATTTAACTTTTATATTTAGACTGATTTAATGAGAGTGCATTTTACATGTGGGCAGTAAGTACAGAGTTGCTGTTCTCTCAGCCTGGCACAGGGAAGGCATCTTTAAGAGTGGCACATGATTTGAGGAACAGAGGGACCATATGGACCCAGGGAATGTTGATCAAGGTGACTCATGTCATGGCCACAGGAAGATACTGTGCCAGGCAGTGAGGACACACAGTCATACATGGATGGTAAATGCTGGTGGCTCATGATTACAGCACAGAGACTGGTTGTTTTTGCCCAAGCTTCTTGTTATAGTGTGGAGATCAAGGTTTGTGTCAGCAAATTAGGAAATTGCCAATTTAAGAATTGTTTTTTGCTATGATTGTAAATTGTGTAATTTTAACAAATGCACACTCATTTCTAATACATAAACAGCCTTGTGCTGTCATACTATACTGGGTTTGGTTTAGATTACATCCAATAGGTACCCTCATAGACATTGTTCTGTCAAAGATAGTCATCAAATTGTCAACACCAGCCTCTTTAAACACAGAGGAAACCAAGGAGACATCCTGTTCTCAGAACAAAGAGCACTGTGGTGTAGCCAGGTTGCTTTGGAATAGCTGAGATTTACTGTATGGACTGAAAAAAAAGACATAAAAAAGCAAATGAAAACCAATCATTTATCATAACTTAACATATAGTATACAAACCCTATAAAACAGGGAAAAATAAAAGGCAATGTAAACAGTGAAAGTTTGCTAGATTTAGACACTAGTATTATTATTATAGCTAAACTAATATGTAGTGGGAGATGTTTTTACTCAAACATGTGGTAAATCATAAAAAATGAATAGAAATATCCATTACCATCATAGTTTTAAAATTATTACGATTCTTGCTACTGGTGCCAAATATGAAACGCTTCATGCCTGAGCAAAGAAAACAGGATTTTATGTAATCTGAAGCAGACTAATTAACAGACATGTCTGAATTTTTATGTTTTTACTAAACAATAATAATATGATTATTTTGGGGATTTAATTGGTTATGCTTGCCTGTGCATATACTGTAATTGCACAGTACATTGATGTTTGGGCTCATAATAGAATGTACATACGTAGTAATAAAAACAAACTGACTTTTTGTTTCATGTGCAGGGCAAAGAATGGCTGTGTCTGAACTGCCAGATGCAGCGAGCAATGGGAGGTATGGATCCCCCTGGCATGACAAAGCCCAAACAAGGCTCAGCACCGCCATCACCACAGAGACAGGCACCTGGTAAACCTGGCAAGCTGCTAATAAAGCAGCAGAGTACCACCGACCCAGGATTAACACCACCAACCACACCTCGGCAGAAGTCCCCAGGTCCTACATCTCCAGGGCCGCTTTCCCCAAGCTCTTCAATGACAGGATCCCCCAAAATTGACCCTAAGACTGGACGCCCTATTCAACAGAAGGCTAGTCCCCAGCAGTCTCCTGCTAAACCTAAACAGGAGTCCAGTTTCTTTGGGGGTTTAGGTGGGATCAGTCTTGGAGGCTTGACAGACACTGCCAAACCTGCTGCAGGTGCTTCACAAAATTCCGAGTCTGTTACAGGGAAACTGTTTGGTGGGTTTGGTGGGTTGATGGAATCATCCAAACCTCAAGCACCAAGTGCAACCAAACAGGAGGAGTCAGTGGCTGGGAAGTTATTTGGAGGTTTTGGAGGTTTGACTGAATCAACAAAATCACCTGCTGCAGCTTCTCAGATGTTCAGTTTTGGGTCATCCCTCTTGAGTTCAGCCACCAACCTCGTCACTGGAGAGGATGACAAAGCAGCAGATACTCCACCCGGCTCACCGCCAGACTCTGAGGTTGACTCCGGACCAGGTTCCCCTCCTGACTCCCCTTTCTCTGGTCCAGGGTCTCCCCCTGATTCAGAATCTGCTCCTGACACTCCACCAGCCAAAAGCAAGAAAGCCCCCAGGTCTATTTCTGTGGAGCAGGAAGAGAAGGCTGCTGAAGCCAAACCCACTCCTGCCTCAACCTGCACAGCCAAGGAAAACTGTCCTCTGTGTAAAGTGGAGCTGAACATGGGATCAGCTGACACACCCAACTACACCCTCTGCACCGAGTGCAAGAAGACAGTGTGCAACCTGTGTGGATTCAATCCTACTCCCCACTTAGGAGAGGTAAGACGCTTGGCAGATTTCTTAAACCCGCAGCCTCATGTGCTTTCAACACACTGCATCTAATAGTAATTTATACATTCCGTCAAATATAAATAGAACACAGACATCCTCTTCATGTTTCATTGAAGTAGGTCACTGTAAAGATAAACATCAGGAGCAGCAGAGTGTTCAGCTGTGTGTGTTTTCCATCTGCTGAAATACATTGATAGGAGGAGAACAAGTTATAGCAGTACATTATTAAAAACTATAAAAACATCTACACGCTTGACCACTGAATGAATGGATGTGGTCAATTAAGATGCAGTTAAAGTGGAAGTCTTGTTACTGTCAAGCTTTCATTGCTGAAGAGGGCAAAGGTAAAGATAGATTAGGTTGTTTAAGGAGATGTGCTATTGTCAAAGGGCCCTTCAAACAATTGATACTTGACACTGTCCATATGTATACATTATAGGCTTACAATGTGAGCATGATTAGTGAATGAACAGCCTTCTAATGGAGTATATATTCTATTGTATGGTCAGATACATGATTATTAGAAGAGCACATGTAAATGTGAGGTTGTCTGCATGTAAGTGTGTGCGTCTTGTGTAAACCAAACACTTTTGACCTGCTTTTCCTCTGATGTGCGAGGACTGACTTTACTGGTGTAAGTGTGCCACTGCCTCATATGAAAGTCACCAGGCTGTGTATTGAATCCTGCAGAACAGATGGCACTCTATGTTGTGGGAACGGTATATTATGAAAGTAGAGGCCAAAAAGTGCTTGTGGTTGAGCGCTTCCTCAGCATGTAACCCAAACATATTCACATATGTTACACCCACATCTTTAAGATTCTATGTAAAATATACCAGTCATAGTAAGTTACTGTACCATGATAAATCACTCACTCACTGAAACCTATAAGGCATGAATGATTAAATTACCCAAATCCATAGGCCACTCTGGATGCCCTGCAGGTCAAGTCACACTCACGTGTTTGTCAACTAGGAGATGTATCCTGGCTTCACGTGTTAATGACTTTGTTAGCCAGTGGTTTAAGCGTGCCTTTAGTAATCTGCTGTGTATTTCTAGCTCTGTAAAGAACCTTCTGTAACAGCGAGAAGAATTAAACTGACAAAGAACTTCACCACTCCTGTAAACATAGGAAGTGTGAAATATTTAAATAGTTTAATATTATAGATCACATTAAACAGATAATTATTTTTACAGTGGTATGTAATTAGAACTTGTCAAGAGATTGGAGAGAAAAAAATCCATTCCCCATAGCTAGAATTCTTCTGACAACATGACCACCTCTTGTTTACACTAGAGATAACACTGCTGAAGACCCAGTTTCTTCTGAAGTTTTCATATTGTACAGCTCTAAATCTCACTCGCTTACTGGGATAATGAGGGACTGAACTGCAAATCACTTAACTGAGGCCAAGCATGGGGAAAAATGTAATTATGCAGTACAGATGGGCGTCCAAGGCACTGATGTTCTAATTGGGTATAGATTTGTCCTTTAGACACAGCTACATCTGCAATCCTGAATCAGTTAATTCTTGAGAATCAAGTAGGTAGGCTTAAAATACATATCTAATCTATAGGAGGGCTGAATCACATTTAATATATAACAAATACTACACAGCAACTGGAAATAATATGGACTCAGAACCAAGAATACATTTTAAAACTGCAGCTGTAGAATAAGATTGTAGAAAAAACACACACACACACACACAACACCTTGGTTGAGTCATCTGCCCCCTCCATACTGTGCCTCGCTTCTGTGTCATTCGCTGTCATAATCTCGGCCGTCAGTGAAGGTTCACTTGCTGACGCATGTGAGTGGGTCAGTGAGTGAATGTACGTGTCAGAATGTGTGTTGGAAGACTGAACAGTATGTTTTATTTGCATGAGTGTTTAGATCTGTGGTTAAGCTACAGTGCATATATGGTGGGCTGTTTTATACACATATGAACTGCTCTGGGTTAGGGTCCAGCTAGCATCAGTTCTACCAGTATTGAAACACTTGAAAACTCTGTCACTCTGAAGGGTTGAGTATTTATCTGCCAGCACGTGTACGTGTGTGGGCGTAATCTGTGTTTCCTAAAAGGATTTAAAGGTCAACAGGATGCTTGTCATTTCTTTCGAGGCTTGATCTTAGACTCAGGTGCTAATGTTTAATCCCTATCAATATAAGTCATGAAAATAGGCAGCTCAGAGTGAAACGGCGGTTGGTAGTAAAAGGTGGTAATGGTTTCTTTATTTTTAAACTGCCTTTCTATGTCCTCTACTCTTTTCTTTCTAAAGTATATGAATGTTGTTGTGCTACTTATCCCCTCCTGAAACAGTGTGTCCCAGTCTCCTCGGTGGTGCTATCCCTCTGCTTTTCTCGCTGTCACAGCCTTTGATGTAGAGAATGTCTGTAAATGTGAGCATGCGTCTGTGTCTAGTGCTACTCTGTAACATTACTGTAGCTGCAGCTCCATGTCATGTTGCCCTTATCAGTAATGAGTGTGCTTGTCAGAGGAGCCTTACGTAAAATGGGAGAGCCACCACTATGTTAACAAGCATGAGACAAAGGATCCGAACCGAGAAAAGAGGCTGCAGGAGAACCAACCAAATGTCACCTTTCTTGACTGGCTTTAAGAAATACTGAGAGTCACAGCCACTGAATTCTCATATTGTGAAGCATGATAAAAAGTGAATGTTGATTTAATTGCTTGTAGCTTAAGTTCCAATCATTGGTCTGTAAGTTTAGAAAAATGTGCTGAAGTTGAGATCTCCTAGCTTTTAAATATCATATCAGTATCACCAAAACATCTTAAGTAGGGCTGCATAATATATCGAAAAATTTCGATACTGCGATAACAGAGTGTGCAATATTCATATAGCAAAGATGTGCAATAATTTCTCTTCTTTTTTTTCATTAATTTTCTGTTTTACACACCATGGGGTACCAGAGTGGTTTTGTCTTCCACTCTAACATGCTAGTTTTTCTGGTATAAAAACTGAAGTAATGCTACTGCTGCTGGTTGAATGTAAGTTTACATGTTATCAGTGTTGAAAAGATGTGCATATTTTCAGAGCACAACTTTGGCCAAGACCTGAACACTTATATTTAAAGATTTTATTAGTATGTAGGATTTGTCAAACCAGTCATCAATGGAATATAGTTTATTTAAAGCTCTTCCATGGCAGTACTCTGGCATTTAGTTATTATGCAATACATCCATGTCATTTACACATTGTTACAGGTGAATAAAATGACCAAATATTTTGACTGCGTTTATTGTCTGAAGGTTTATGGTAACAGCATCACCAGGTTCTACCACAGAATTGTGTCACTGATTGTAGTAGTACAGGATTTTGTCTTAAAGTATGAATAATTGAGTCGGCATACAAACATTTGGCTCATTTTATCATTGTTAAGAAACATTTTTCTTAGTAGATGACATTGGTATTTCCTTAGGTGAATGAGAAACATCGCAATATTATCACTATCTCAATGCTGTACACCCATGTCGCAAGTTTTGCCAATATTGTGCAGCCCTCATCTCATGTTCACGGTCTGTTCTATGATTCTTCAGGAGAGATGTGCCCTATGGTTGGGAGGATTGCTGTTCTGAAAGAGACAATTCCCATTAGGTTTTCCCTTTAATTGTCATTATACGATTGTGCTCCAGGTAATATTTTTCATCAAGTGGAAATTCTCCTAACTTTACAGGTTTAATAGCTGTAATTATCAGTCAGTCAGTCAATCAATCAAATTGTATTTATATAGCACCAAATCATAACAGAAGTTATCTCATCACACTTTACCTTTAGAGCTGGTAACATAAACTGTTATGTGGTAACATCTTAACAATAAGTAGAATCTTTCATTCAAGTCATTTTTATTCATCTTTGCTCACCAAATGTTTAATGCAAGCCATAAAAAATAATAATAGCACAGAATTATGTTTTAAAAAAAAAAACTCTTATCTGCAGTAAAACTCCACAGACAGATAAGAGGATTTCTGCAGGTGTCTCATGTCAACATATTTCTCCCATTTGTTGGAGCTAGAGTTGCTCTCTGTCCTCGCTAAGCCAGGCCAAACACCTCTGTGACACTATCTCGGTTGTAGTTTTGATCTTCTCATCTAACTCTCTGTGAGATCAGAGTCAAATGTGTATTTTCAGCTGATAGATCACTCCTTTACCTTTTTCCCATAGTTAGAGGGATTAGCATCTGAATGTGTGTGCTAGTGTGTGCATATTTGTGTTTGCTGGCCCACTTTCTGCACATCCACTCATCTGTGAGCCATCATATGCACTGTCACATACACACTCACTGCCTGGTGTTTCCTGTGTCCTCCTTTCTCATTGTTATTCTTTGGTCGTACCAACGCCTCCACCCACAGTCTGAACCCGTCTGAGCGTGTGCTGATAGATGTGCTTGCACACATATCCATGGTCATACATGCACACATGACCTGTACATGAAAACTATCCTAACTTTTAAAAGGGCAACTAAAATATCCATCATATTTTCCATATATAAGCCAGCTGATATATGCATGCATACATACACACATGCTTTCTATGTTTACCTAAGGGCTTTATACTGTCTAGCTGCCTCACAGGTCTCCCATCACTTGCCTGGAAGCTAGGAGAATATAAAAATAGTCACAGCCACAAAAGAGCCACAAAGAGGAGAACACAAACTACTGCAGGGCAGCTCTCTGTCCCCCATACATGCACATTCACTTGCTTTTCACTCCCCTTTGTGCTCCTTTGTGTACTCACTTTCATATTTTTCCTTTTAAAAGGGTCTTTCTGCTGGACCAAGCTACCCACAGAGCCCCCTGCATGGCTAACCCTTGAAACAGATGGTATTTTTAGGCATGAAGGTGTGATCTGTGTCTCTGGGTGGATGACAATTTTGGCAACCCGTATGCTGTGTCACATGTATGAGAATATAGTCATCATTGCTGTTTTGTCAACACTTTTTAGATGTATTTAGATGATTGTCCATCAGTCAGTCTGCTATTCGGTCTGCCTGTCCATCGATCGCCATTATATTTTCAAATCAGCTGTTCTTTGTCAGATCAATTTGGAACTTGTTAGGGAGGGTGTTATAACTGAGATGCTGCCGATACAAATATAAACACATCATTGAACTTCACGGTTTTTCTTTTTATCTAGGGCAGTGTTCAAACTATGATAAGTGGTTAACCGTTATTTTTCAGATTGTAATTATTAAAACAAACACTCCCTTCAAACAGTCATTTTTTCCTTTTTATTCAACTCCCCTTCCAGTTCTACTCCAGAATGATTTCCCATTATCCCCTTTCTAATTTACTGGTGCTTGCATGCCTAGCAAGGGCCATGTTTTAGCCACTGAGGCCTTTGGTGCCAAGAAGAGGGGAAAAAAGCCAAGGCATCGTGTTTGCCAGCGCTGAGCCCTGGTGAGACAGAGAGGCAGGCAACGATAGGCAGCAGAGCCACACAGACACTTGAAAGCACACATTTTCTGGCACTGACTGCATCTTGTTAGCACAGGCTGTTGTATTTACATCCTGACTGTTCCTGCCCTCTCTCCCTCTCACTTTACTACAGAGACAGGATAGTCTGCTTCAAAACAGCGGGTCTGTTTGGTGTGTCTAACTGCTACTTCCTCCCTTAAATTAATATTAGTATGCAAAGAAAAAAGTAGAGCAAGGTTGAGGAAATAGTTAATCTTTAAAATCATTTTACTACATAATTTAAAAAAATAAAACAAAAAAAAACTTCAGCTTGAAGAAACTCAAAGATTGTGAGAAATGTCCGATTTATTTCACATTAAAATTTCTAAAATGAGGCTATTTTAAATTTTTTTATTGATTTGTGTAGTTACATTATGTCAAATGCTTCCATAAACAGTTAAATTTAGAGAAATCTTAAGTTTCTGGGTTTTTTTATATATATAATGGGGTATTTCATAGTTCATTAGTTGTGTCTCAGTTGTGTGATTTCCTCTTAGTTAACATTAATGTTTAACATTGCGTGCATCTGTGTGCTTAGAGTGAAGTTACATAAATTGATTACATGTCACTCAACATTATGTAAATAAAACTTTAATACCTCCTTTATTACCTCGTCTGTAAACATGATATCTGTTTGAGACATGTTAACTACATTTTGACCAGCAGTTGTGGGAAAACCAACAACTTACACTAGTTTATTGTGTCATTTACTAGTATTTGTATCATCATTATCCTTTTGATTAAAAGACCCACAGTGGCAGAAATGAAATACTGTTCATTTAAGTAGTTTGCAAGTGTAACATAAGCAAAGAAAACAGGCTGGAAGTTGCACACCATCTACACCATCATACAGTATAGAAATATATGTGAGCTGACTGACAACACACAGGCGTATAACATAAGCATGAATATGGAGTGTAGGAGGACAGTTCCAAGAAGACACGGCTGAGATGATTGTGATTGGACGAGAAGTTTAGCAGGAGAGATGAGATGAGAGGAAGAGAAGTGTCACAAACGATATGGGTTCAGACCTTAGGAGCCTTAAGCAGTGCAAAGCATGACAACCTGACCAGTGTGGTTTGTTTTAGCACTTGTGTCTCAGGTTTTGGAGTCACATTAATGGCACCTGTAGACTTTACTGTCAAACTCTTGTTTGACAGTAAAGTCAAACAAGATAAAACTAGAAATACAATATTGTAAAAGTTTTGAAGACCATAAAGGTACAGGAATGTCTCAACATAGTAGCATCTGCAGTTTTTGTGGTTTTGTGTTTTCAGATAAGATAAGATAAGATAAGATAAGATAAGATAAGATAAGATAAGATATTTCTTTATTTGTCCCACAAGGGTAAATTCCAGATTTACAGCAGCAAGAGTGGAGTAAAAATAAAGCACACAAAAGCAAAAAGAGCAAAATGAAAACTAAAGATAAATTAAAAGTCTATAAATACAATTTAAAGTTGTGCACATGTTGATAGAGGATAGGAGAGATACTTATACATACACCAACACACATATCTACACACATAATTATATATATAGACATGTATGCAGATTATACATATGAGTACAGTTTATTGCACTGTTTATTGCAGGATTTATTGCACATATTATCTGGAGCTGAATTTGATCTCTTTGCATTATATAATATAATTTGATTCATTCTAAGTTTAAAATGAATATTGTTTTGTAATTTTTGTTTTAAAATTAAGGGAATGGAAGTGGGGTTCAACCATTTTTAATGCCTAAGATGCAGTTCTTCATTGACAGAAGAAAAGAAACTAAATCAAAGCAAACCTGCTGTTGGGAATGTGACACATGCAGACAGATTATAAAGTTGAATGTGAATAAACATACAGATGCAGACAGAAAATGCCCTTAAACAAAATGTCTCTCCATTCTTAATCCCGGGGCTCAGAGTATATATAGATACTGTCTCACACTTCTGCTTTTGTGTCAAATCATTTTAAAGACACACGTGAGTGCACATTTAACCTGATCTCTCTTCTCTGGCAGTTTTCCTTCACCTGACAGGGGGATATCAGTCCACAAAAGACTAATTCTGACACTTTCAACAGAAACACTTAAGTCACTGTTTGTTATTTGTTATTTTTTTGTTGTGTAAAAGATTTATTTATAGAGCTGAATTATTCATTGTTCCTTTCTCCTTTATTTATCTCCATAATGTTGGCTGTAGAAGCTTTTCATCATGCATAAAGCTACAGACTTGTAGCATGGTTTGAGGGTTAAAAGTACTTTTCTCACAACGGCGTCACCCTTATTTAGCCTCCCCTCCCACATTTCCCTGCTTATTTTGGGATTAAAGCCAACAATCTTCTGGTTTCAAGCCCATTTGTCCAAGCTTAAGGCTATCACCACTCACACAACATTTTGTTTCATGACTCAGATGAGAATTACATCAACACATGTGCATGGACCCCAGGGATGGTGCACACAGCACTGTGAACCTTAGTGGTAAAAATCTTTATCGGTGAGACATTTATTAGGACAAAAATCTTTTTTGGCTTGCAAAGGAGCTGATGCTGTGATGTTCTGCTTGCAGTGGAGTGCATTGTAATTAAGTTGGCCACTCAGCAACACTCATCAATGAGAAAGGGCAGGGACGCCAGACTTTAATTTTGGCAAAAGCTTTAGCACTGAAAGGTGACTTGAAAAAGGACAGCCTTATTAAAATCTTGTATTACATGACTTATGTGGTATTTGATGCATATAAAATTGTTATTCCATTGCATCCACCAAACATCAGACACATTATCAAAAACGTTTTGACAAGATGCGTAGTTTCATATGCATACAAATACTGGGAGCAAAATGCCTGTTGTTCTATTTGTTTATATTTCTATATAATGTTTATGTAGAATTCAGAAAAAATCTGTTTATTAGCAATAAACCACACAGTATCCCATTAATGTGGATGTTGACAGGTGTCTGGATAAGCACTTACGTGGGTCTAATGTTTCAAAATACATGTTCCTTTTACCTTACATGAGTTTTTCTTGGATTTTCTTGGAATCTTTTACATTTACTTCTTGGGATTTTTTTTTTTTTGCCACTTATGGGTAAGGAACTAAATCAAGGTCAATGAAGTAAACATATTTACCATAAAGTCTTGTTATGTCCTCCAATAACACACTAAGGCTGAAATTTTGACTTTCAGAGTATTTCAATGAGTGAACTATAAAAGGTTAATTGAAGCAGTAGAGGTTTTGACAAAGGAAGCTGAAAATGTTAACAAACAGCAACAATCTGCCATTGATAAAGTAACAGAATATTTATTATCTACTTTCACATTAGCTTAATCAATTGTTTGTTTAACTGAAAACACCAGTATTATGTTTCAACATCTCTGGATGATGGGATAATAAACAATAAAAAATGAAATTACAAAAAGTAATAAAAGAGGGTAGAACAGAAGCTAACCTTGAAGAAGGGCAGGTTTTGCCTCACTATATTTATAAGTGACGTTAGCCAAGTTCTCAATCTGTACTATAACATTTTTAGATCATTCTTGGCAATCATTGTGAGTGCAGCTTGTCCTGGGTTTCCAGCAATTGATTTGCAGATTTACAGGGCGATAATGTTAAGCTTGTTGGCAGTAGCTGGTGTTGAGTCACCTCCAGTGACCATCAAGCTTCTTCACTTCTGCTTCTTTACCCTTTCTCTCACTACATCCCACATATTCCTGTCCATTATTTCTCATCTTTTATGTGTCTTTCCTAACCTCTCTCCCTGTGCTGTACATCGTCCCATCCTTTCTCCTTATCTATATGTCACACCCTACTATATGTCCTCTGTTTCTCCTCCTTTCTGTGCTGGGCTTAGTCTAAATTTAGATGGGTAAAACCCTCATAGGATCCCTTCTCTTAATCAAAGATCCGCTCTGACCTTTCAACCTCCCTAAGCCCTAGAAAAAAATCATTTGTATGATCGATCTCAATATCTATTTGCTGTTTGAAGTTTGTCCTTTTTCAGTGTTTTTAGTACTTTGAAACTTGCTGAATCTGAGCTTATTCAGTCATGTATCAACTTGCACATGTTAGAGAGTGTCAAATAGGAAGACAGACCGAGTTGTTATTTCTCTCTCAGGCCTCCCATGACTTTTATCTGAATATATGATTTTCATCAACACCATCGCAGTGTTACCTCTGTGGGTGCTGGTGTGCAGTATCTATACACAGCATGTCCTTGTAAGATGGTTGTGTGAGCGAGTGACTTTGCTGCTTTTATGAATCATCCGTACACAGGCATGTCACATTTATTTGAGGACTGCAGCCCGAAAGATTGTTATGTAAAAATACACTTATCTCATTAGTGTTAATTATGAAGCAGGACTGCAACAATACAATGCACCGTCCTCTGACTCAGTAGGTGGGTTTTCATTAACATGAATTATGCGTATTTTGAAGTTTGACACTAAAATTGAAGTGGTAAAATGTGAGTAAAATCTCCAGATTTTACAAAGAAGTATTTTTTGCCCACTTGAGTCAGTTTTTGGCCTTATTTGTGAAAGTATAAATGTGCATAGAGGGAATGGAAAACCTATTTGGAATAAATGTTGATGTAGTAAATATTTATCTCCCATGATTGATCAGATGGCTGCTCAGCTGTTTGCTATATTTTCTCAGATATTACAATTAAGTGTAAAACATGTCTAGTACAGTACCCATGGTAACACCACCATGAATGTATAGTGGTCCTATTTTTTTCACACATATTTTGATTATATAATGTTAATACTGTAGAATGAGTTTATTATAGTCTCTATAGGCTTATTTGTTCATTGTCCTGGTTTGAAGTTTATAGACAGGGGAAAGTATTGAAACTTCATCATGTTAAGTTATTGATGAGAAATGGGAGTGGGACTAAATATGTTTTCTTCTTCCCACTCCTTTTCGAGCGTAAAGGAATTAATTTGAATTATTGAACTCACATGTGTTCTGTTGAATGTGTTTGCATTTTCAGATAATGTTGCATACCAGGTCATTTGTCTGGTGAAATGCTTACCTGCTTGAAATAAATGAAAATGAATGATTGAATGAATGAATGAATGAATGAATGAATGAATGAATAAATGGTAGGTTAAGCAGACTGATGAGGACACTGAATTATTCCCCTTGTCTCATCTGTGAAAAAGAAATCAGCCTTTTGTCATGACCCAGCTCTGAGGGAGGACAAAATATGGAGACCACACAATACTCTTTAAAGCAAAAATAAACTTTTTAGAAAATTAAATTTATATGGATCTCAGATAATCCCTAATGTGTGGAGGCTCGAAAGTGTGTGTGTATGTATGTATGTATTATGATGATGAAAAAAGTTAAACCAGACAAAATCTTACCAAACCAAACCAAGCTAAATAGGGAGATGGAGAGGGTAGGAGAGGAGAAGGTGACTTACAGCCCAGACACCTCTATATAGAAAGAACTCACAGAATTCCAGGTGTCAGCCATTCCTATCAATAGGCCTCTAACCAAATCCCAGAAAACTGCAAAACCCAAACTGGACTTGAGGCCTGGGACTGTCACACATTTTCGATGGAAAACAACAGAATGCTCTGTTTCTTCTCTGTTTGTTTGATCCTCATGTGTTAGAGCCTACATCTCCACTTGCTTGCAAATACAGAGCTGCCCAGTTTATTCTCTCTAAACCAGTTTATAGAAATGCACATTATTTGTATATTATTTTTTACAGTTTTTCAAAAGTGACTTCAAATTCCCTTTATGAAATAGCTGCGTCTCTATTGTGTGAATAACTCTTTTTGGTGCTCGGAGCTAGACTTGAGATGCCTACATATCAGCACTAAATTATATTAAAATCTCTTTAAAATCCCAGGATGGGTTTTTCCAGTGCCATGTAAAGAACTGATTGAGTTCTGCACAGTACCACAGCCATAGAAAACACACTGACCCAGTGTGTTGGGGGCAAATAAAAGCTTTAAGTGGGCCTTCTGTGATGTGTCGATAATGTCAGTGATGATTGGGTTCTGAAGTGGCTGCGGCTGACTGACTGTCTAACTGAGTGGGTTTTCAGCATTTCCTATCGGTGGCCATCTCTTAAGCTCTCAGTGTCTGCTCTCTCTGGTCTAACTGATAGAGCCATCAAGCTGGAGAAACTCCCATCTTAAGTCGTCCCCACTGGGGCTGTAGGGAGGGGTCACAGTGATAACACCTGTTTGTACACACACATGCACATACATTCACATCTGTGCTCTGTCCATCATCATGTCGGAGCCTTAACTGGATTTCTGTTAAGTTGAGAAACATAACGCACTAATGTCAGCACTCTTGGGGTGGAAGGCACATAGCCCTGTATGTTCTGTTTTTCTATTGCCTTCATTCTTGTGCTTTCTTTAATCTCACCCAGAACAGTATGACTTTTCACTTGTCTCTCACACAATCATTTTTCCAAACAGTCTTAAATATTAATCCAATTAGAGCTGCACAATATATCGTTTGAGCATCGTCATCACAATATATGTGTGTGCAATAGTCACATCACAGGTCCTGCAATGTAGGAGGAAAATAAATTCAACGTGTTCTCATCTAATTTAAACCTGGGTATCTGACACTCACTGCACGCAAACAATCCACCAATCACAATCGTTCTTAATCAGTTTGCCGAAGCAGACCACGCCACTGCACTTGGAGTGAGTCGTTGGTAACAATACTGAAAAATGAGCAATGAATAAGAGAAAATCACTGAAAACCAAGACTTGTTGACAAAAAAGAAAAGCAACGTCAGTTATCTGGAATTAATTCAGCTACAAGAAGGATGATATTGAAACTCATGTTCTGTGTTGACAATGTCTTACACCTGTTGACACAATGAGAGGCAACACAACTAATTTGACCACTTCCATTGGCACTACACAGCTATTATATCCTCCGAAGTATTTTTCAAATCACAGTACATATCACAGGTAGGGCTGCAACAACAAATTCATTAAATTGATTCTTAAAAGAGTTGGCAACAAATTCATCAGTCAATTCATTGGTTCTTGGTCACGTTAGTACTGAGGCATGTGCTTGCTGAGGAAAACACAGAGTGGCATGGCTGAGGTGTTGGATGCCAATGTCAGCCCCGTTAGGCCCAAACTTAGTGACCATTTATGGAACAAAACTTGAATATGGAGGGGGGGGAAAAATGGACAAAAATCCCACTGCGCAGTGTGTCATGGACAACAAGAGCTGCTGTGTCCACGGGGAACATAATGTAAACATTAGCTTATGATAGCCTTCGTGTCATGATTACTTTAGCCCGCTAGCTAGTTAGACACTACTGTCATAATTATAACATCTGTGTTTATCGTCCACCAGACGAACGTTATATATCATTGACTGAACTAATATATACAACGCTAGTTTGATAGACAGGAAACAGAGCTGGTTGAAGAACATAACTGATAGTCTCTAGTCATCATTGGTGATACACACCACCTCCGACAGTTAGAAGATTAAAACAGTCACGCCATGCTTGGAGTGATGCGGCGTTCATGGCTGCTCCATCACTTGCCTCATCTGCAAATTGAGACTTTTGTGTTCAGCTGATAAATCGATTAGCTATTAAAATAATCTACAAATGAATCGATTATTAAAATCATTGTTAGTTGCAGCCCAAATCGCAGGGTTAAAAAAAAATTGCAATATCAGTTTTTTTTCCCCCAATTTTGTGCAGCCTTAAATCCAATCCAAACATCTCATCTGCATTTTTATGGTGGTCTTGTTTTTATTTTAGTCTTAACTTCCTACTGTTTAGGAGCGGCATGACACATTGTCTCATGCCTTATTTACTCTGGTGTTGTTGCTGCGACATTCTGTCCTCCTTCTCCCCACTTGCATTCTTCCCTCCCCTCTTATTTTCTCTCTGCTTGGAGAGCAGTGGCTTGTCTGCTGCATGGCTTAACATGCATGCTGCGATCTTCTCTGAAGCCTGAATTTAGCATAAACCCTGCTGTTAAGCCAAGCGAAGGCATTCATGAGGAGGGCATTACAGAGGAATGCTAGAGCATGGGATTTCTTGGTCAAATGTGAAATGAGGTGTTTACGTCACAGAGGATGCTCTAAAACATGCTGACTCTTACCTCTTCTCAGAATGTGTGCATGTGTGTGTGACTGTATGTGTGGCTCCCTTTATTCCATAATGTTCTTGTGCTGCAGTTGCAATGTTGTCACTTATGTTGTGTGTGGGTTTTTTTTTTTATCTCAGCACTTTGATTCTTTATCATTGCTTTTATTTCTGAGTAATGTAAGTGTAATCATGATCCACATAAAGTACCAAAACTGTTGTGGAGTATGATTTCATCTCAATTGTTTTTTTGCTTTTTTCACTTTTAAAATGTATTCAAATGCTATTGATATTACACAGATAGATACCTCGCAACCCTGTGTCCTTTCAAGCACAGTTTCTCTGGTTTATCTGCTGTGTGCATGTAGTGTTTGCACCACTCAGCCAGCCCTCTCTGACATGCTTTGGTAAACCCCTGTCCCATTACCATGCATTATGCATAAACCTATCTCTTAAGTCCCATAAATGTAACAGCGTCACTTGAAATAGAAGAAGTTACATGTTCCCTTGTCACACTGACATTTTAACTGTTTTAAAACACACTGTCTCACATTTTTAACTTTGATCTTATTTTTTTTTTTTTTGCTGTGAAGTCACTTCATGCAATTTAGTCCTGGTTCAGAATTTCATTCTTCAGACAGATATATAACATGTCTGACAATTAATATGCAAAGCCAGACATAGTATAGTGGCAGAAAACATGTTGCTGGAAAGATGTTTAAATAATTAATATTCATTACTCTGCCAGGGTATTGTTTCACGTGTGTGTGTGTGTGTGTGTGTGTGTGTGTGTGTGTGTGTGTGTGTGTGTGTGTGTGTGTGTGTGTGTGTG
>JAPTGZ010343768.1:0-11153 GCA_029814645.1 Fowleria isostigma | reverse complement strand
TCAGTAGCTGGGATAGGCTCCATGCGACCCCCGTGACCCTAATGAGGATTAAGCGGGTATGGAAAATGAATGAATGACATAATCTAAGTTGCTGAGAGTATGATGATGAACTGATGACAGGAAATGAAACAATGCTTTTTGATTTGTTCTTTTTAGTATAATTGATTCCAGTTCTCAAGTGTAAGGTAGTGAAAGGTGTCCATAGCATATCATTATATCCTAGATTTGAACAAAACAGACATCTGATTCTGGAAAATTGTAATTTCTTTTTACAGTTTATGTGTCATGATTCATTTTCAAGATATTTTATTATTAATCAAGAGGAAATAAAAGCAATCATCTGAATCAAAAATCACTCGTGATGTTATAAGATAAATCCACTTCAAGACAGTTTGTTGTATAATACTCTCACACACACACCTTCCAAGTCCAGGTGTAATACATGAGACTAAAGCATCAAAACCAGAACCAAAGCATTTACCCTAAAAACCATCCATGCAGCCTCATGATGGCACATGAACTGCGTCCTAACTCCTTTTAGAAAACGAGCTTATATGAATTAGTGCTTGACAGACTTGTTTCCACTACCACACCAGCCTGGTTGACAGTCAGTTTTACTGACTGGTTGCTGTCGCCATCAGGAGCAGAGTGCTTATACTGAACATTTCTGCCTCCCTGCCTGCCCTGGCTTGGACTGATTAAAGCCTTCTGCTGAAACAAGGTCATAATTCACTTAGCCATTTCCCAATTTCCGCATAATTACCCTTCTGCCTCTCGAACAGTAACACGTGCGATCACACACACATTCACACACGTTCACACCGACACTCAGACACAAACACATTTCCTCTCTGATTTGTGTCATTACCGAGAGGAGAGTGGTTAAAAGGTTTCAGAGTTGGCCTCTTAGTGACAGCTTAAATGGATAAAACCTCAATTAAAGACTCTCTCCCTCTCTGCCGCGCTCACTCTGTGGATTGAATAAGCATAATTCTGTGTCCTCTGCAGTTTGGTGAAGTGAGGACCCTACCTTGTATTTTTCCCTCTGGCTGTAAATCAAACCTTCACAATCAAGACTTTCTCATATCTCTGTAATTGTTTCTTATGAAAACCTGTAAGAGGGAAGCCATTCCTACATTCAACACAAAACTGCATAAAACCCCTCATTATCCCATATATTTTGCAAAGTCGATTTGAAGTTGTTTACAACTTGGACCGATAACAATATCCATAATCAAAGCCCTACAATAAGCATTATTTCTGCCCAGTGAGCACTGTCAAAGCAGCGGCTCTCCTCCCACTGCTCTGCTGTCCAGGCTGGCGACAGTTGATTCTTGGTGTGTGTGTGTGTGTGTGTTTTGTTTTGTTTTTTTTACATGCAAGTGTATTGTCTTTATGTGGAGGATTCCTAATTGTCGTGTCGGTAGAGTTTATTAATACTAGACCACTGTGCTCTGTTGTGATCAGGCTCAGCATATGGCCTCAGATTGCTGCTGCGCCACTATCATTAGCCACGTCACAAACACACCATATGTGCATCTGGTGTGTGTGCACAAGAAAATGTGTGTGTGCAAGAGCTGACAGTCTGCATTACTAGTACCCCCCCACCCCCACCAAAAGCCCTGAGAGCACTGAAAGGGAATAGAATCAACATCACATAGAAAACACTTACACACACAGATACATAGAGCGCTTTGAAACAGCTTGTAAACATCACAGCCTTGTTATTAGCACCTGATTACACTGTTGGAGCTTAGGCATCAGCTCAGAGAATAATGTTAATATCCACAACAACATCAGGCGTGTGCATTTACACAGTATGTGTGAGTGTTTTGCCTGTAGCCCAACACCGTGGGATTTGTTTCTCTGTGGACAATTTGTTCAAATTTAACACATGGGTGGAAAAGATAAATTCTTGCTTTGCAACATATTTTGCTCAAAGTCATAATGAGAGAAGGCGGTCATTCAATAAGAAAAAAGGCAATTCATCCACTTTACATGACACCATTTTCATTCAAAAGAGCACAAACCTTGTGTAGCCTCACATTTGTGTTACTTTAACTTCTAACAATTTGTTGTTTATATCCAGTCATGACCTCAGACTAATTCCTTTATAATGTGGTGAAAATATCCATTTACATATGTCAGGATTTAATTTAATTTGTGTCTTTGTGCTACTAACTTAATAGCCCATGATTTTAATAAAGAAACACTTAATAAAAAGCAATAAAGACGCCACTAAGTAGAGCTAATTATGTTTTACACTGTGTGGAACACTGCAACAACAATCACATACTAAAAATATGCCTCTAATCTTTTTCTAATGTTAACAGCAGTATGTATGAAACATATCTGCTTGTACAAGTTGTAATCCAGGGTACGCTGGCCACAGCAGTTGGCAGTAGATCAAACGCCTACTGGCTGAAAGAAAGTGTCCCACGTCAAACCAGTAAAAATGCGCATTCTTTAAAATACCTGAAGGTGGAGCAAGAAGCTACATGACTTACAGAAATGGCTGTACAGACAAGGTAGTCAATGGTATAAAACAAAAGTAAATGAAATTCAGGAAAAAACAAATCAGGAAACACATAGACAGGCTTGTTTCTTAGGTTTTTTTTGGGTGATCTGTTCATTCACTGTGCTTGAAAGATACGATGTGCAGATGAAGACTGAGCGTGTCTACTGATTCATGTCCATCCTGTCTTGGATGCTGAACTCGATTTTAGCTGCAACGCTTCCATCTTTTCTCCCTCAGTCTCCCGATTCCTGCCAACATGATGGAAATCACAGCCCTTCAGCAGGAGTTAGAATGAGGATTGTGCAGAAGAGAATTTGCCCAACATTTGGAGCACTGCCCATTAGCACACCTGTGCGCACCTGGATAATCACTGCAGAACACAGGTGTGGCTGACAGATTGTTGGTTTTGGAAACTTACAATAATTGGGTGTTACGGACGGCCTTATCCAAACACCTGAGAGGAGCTTTTCATCACTTCCAAACTGTCCAGAAAGCACTTTTCTCATGTATAATGATCATCACTCACTCTCTCGCTCACATTTTTAGATGATTTACACTGTCCAGTCTAACTTATTTTAATGATTCCACAAATGAAAGAAACACAGCTCAGAAATCCAAAATACACAATGGGAACTCCACCTGTCCTACTCACATCTATCAAATATCTCCTGTTTGGAAATCCATCCTAGTTGGCCCAAAACATTCTTAGTGACACATTTCACTTCTACGCATAAAAATAAAACCATATTATCAGCTTTTTTTTTTAAGTAACCCTGTCTGCTCCAGGATTTAGTTGAGCTGCAGAGCTGCAACCTAATAGGCAATCTCAGCAGGTGGTGAGTGATAGGACAAACAAGCTCGCAGATTTTAGCAAATATGAAATTATCGAATGCTGAATAAGAATTCTCAGAACCTGACAGATAAACAAAACAGACTGAAACTCCCCATTATGCTTTGTTGCAAACATTGGATGTGATGAGAAAATCTAATAAGCTAACTCATCAACACAAACTGACACATCCACGCATCGACGCATTTCAAGTAAATCCCTATCCCACTATCAACACATTGATGCATGCATCATCCCTTGGTGTTTTGCACATATGACACACAGACATGCCCAGACTTTGTAAGGAGATTAACCGCAAAACATAACCTAAATTAATATTTTAGCAAAATCGCATTTACAGTCAGGACATGCTTTACATATACTGTGTCCAAGCATATGACTAAATTAAATTTAAAAAAAAAAAATCATGTGTAATCAATTAAAAAAAACAAAGGATAGTTTTAAAGGCAATTTGTGTCTTTACTGTGGTGGAAGCAAAAAAGTAAATTGAGTGAGCAAATCAAATAGATTTCCCCCACTCGCTAATTATTATTGTTATTATTTCTCATATCTATTATTTCCTGCTGTTCATTTTCATGTGAAAATACAGATGAGCATTCAATAAAAGTCCACCAGAACAGCTTCTGTGAATTAAGCGCATCCACCACACTACGCCTCCACCTCCCCTGAGGTACACTACCTAAAATAATTTCTCAGCCAGTGGGAGACACAGGAATGGATGCTACTTTCTGTATTTATTTAGATTTAGATTTTTTTTAAAATAATAATTTACTCTACCTGAATGAGCTGACCATTGTTACCTCCAACAGTTTATATCTGTCAGCAGAATTGGAAAAAAAAAAAAAAAAAAAAAAAAACACCTGCAGGCTGATTTTTATGAAACATGATGGGGGAGTGTGGCATAGGCCTAGGAAGAACCCATTAAATTTTGGAGTGGATCCGCACCAAGGGACCCAGGGAGTCCTATTTCTCACTCTTTTAACATTGCATTTTGTGACATCTGCTGGCTTTGGCACACCATTGGCCTTGGAGGTCTGCTAATGCTGAGTGCCCTTTTAGTTTTAAATGTGTTCAACACCAGCTTTCATCTCGGACATCATGAGCTTAACCTTTAAAAAAAAAAAAAAACTGACATCAAATGGGGATCTGATCCTATCTCCGTTTTTGCAGAAACTTCTATTTAAAAATTGTACTAATTTGTGTAACTTTCTGATTCTTGTCAACATTTCTACGGATCGTCTAGCCAAGCCCGTCTGATGGGTTTGACAAATACAGATTTTAATGTCACAGTGTTAACTCTTCAGCCACGTCAAATCAGTCACTCAAATCAATACAAATCTTTCAAACGTTTATAGAAAAACACTTTAAAGCACCTAAGTCTGTCTCTCATATAATCTTGGTGTTGGAATTACATCCTTACAACCCTTACAAACCTACTACATCTAAAAAGCTCTTTGAGTCCAACCATTACTGACCACTTAGTGTTTGACTCAAGACCAAGTTAGCGCCAACGCTGCACATCAATAACGCATTTTCACGGCGACGCTTCAGATTAGCCAATCATGTAAGCGAGACAGCGTTTGAGGAAATAAAAGAGCCAATCAAGACATGTAGAAAAACAGGGTGGGTTCAATATTTCAAGCATGTCTTTTCCAAAAAAGATCAATGTGAATGTTTTTTTCCTCCTTTTTGTGTGTATTCCTGTGTAAACTTAAAGAATCTACAACAAGACAAGTTTTGCCACATGTGAAGGGGCTTTGGTCAAAATCTCTGAGCGTAGAACAGTAGAGAACATCGGAGGAGGAAGGAAAGGAGTGAGAAAGAAAGTGTGGGTGAGATGAGGTGAAAGAAAATCAGACTTCAAAGCAAAGCAACATATTTTTTTTGCACTGGAAAGATTTAGTCCGAGTTAATTTGACAGAGAAAGAGTCTCACAGCCATCATATTAAACCACATAGCTCCCAAAATACCACCACCCCAAGAGTGCTTTCCCATCAGGCGACTGGAGGACGAGCGAAGAAGAGAGGAGAAGAAGAGAGAGAGGAGCAGAGAGGTGGGAGCACACCACTGAAATCTAGCTCATCCCCAAAGAGAAAAAAGATAAGACAAAATAAAATAATTTATTTTCCTCCTTTCTTGTGTGTGTCATTTATTGCTCTGCTTACCTTGCAGACAACACCAGTCCAATCAGAAAAATGTATGTACTCCCACACACATGCACAAAGCAACAGCACGTGAGGGAAAAAGCGAGAGAGAGAGAGAGAGAGAGAGAAGACCACTGGATCTTATTATGCAAACAGTAGTCATCCATCACACAGGTGTTCCCTATTGCTTTTAATTAATGACGTCTCTGTGCAAGTGTCTGCACACCACACACTTTCACAGCCACACATGGCTAACGCCAACCAAAACCCATTCACCCGTACACTATGTGGCCTTATTATTCGTCACTAATGAATAGTCTGATCACTGTGTCTATATAACGGTTATGATGATCACTGAGCCTTTGCGTGAGGTTTTCTATGTGTGTGTGTATATGTGTGGTAGTGCTCACTAACATACAAAGCAGCAGCACAAGCATCTATGATGGATGGGCTACACACACACACACACACACACACAGTCAGGCCATGTGCCCTGTGATAGTGAGTGAGTAATACTCTCCTTTGTGCAGATATTCATAAATGTAAATGTTGTTGTCCTAAGTGGGGCTGGGAGACAGATAGGTTTATGTTGCTGTCAAGGGGGTGGTTGATTGGCCTGTTTAATCCTCTTGTCTGTGTCTATGTGTTTCCCTTTCAGTCTCATGCACACACTCACACACATAAACTAGGCCTGAGTGTCTGTGTAAAACTCTGGGTGTGGATCAGGGCACTGGCCGAGCATTATTATCATCATTATGTTGACCCTGCCTCCCCTTCTCTATTATAATTCAACACAAAATCCATTTGTATTCCTCTTGACTTCCTTTTTCCAGCCCCATAGTGTTTCTCTCTTACTATCTCTTTCACTATCTCCCCTTGCTTCTCATATTTTTGCATTTTTTTTCCTTTCCTGCCCTGCGTAGCATGTTCTGCACCTTTTGACAAGCTGGATGAATATAAAACATGTTCCACCTCAGCACTGATTATCACACAAACGCATGTGCATTTATATGAGGAGGAAATTTTGTTTGTGACAGCTGGCTTTGTTCCAATAGTTGAGGTGACGGTGACATGGATACACACACACACAAACAATCGTTCTCGAGATGTTTATGTGTTTGCTTTGTAATCGCATCTGAATATACAACTGATAAATTAAGAGATATCACCAGACATTTATTATGCAAATCGGTTAACTGCTGCATTATTAGATTACACACATGCCCATGTATATGCACGCACAGACTGGTGCACACACAGTCACACTCGCAGCGATGGTTAATTGCCAGGTGGTGGAAGATAATGTGTGATTTAACGGACTGATGGATTTGTTTTTGTTTCGGTCACCCATCAATGAACAGAGACATCTGTAACAGGACAAACGCACACATACACTTATCGCACACACACACAAATAGAAACCACACACACCATTACACACACGTTCATGCCCAGGGATATCAATGACAAGTGACTGATAGGCAGTGGTAGCGGTCGTTGTGCAAGACGCAAAACCAGGAAATGATCCATCTTTTCCAACTTAAAAAGTGTGAAGCCGTGTCTCCCTTTTTTCCCAAATAATAATAAATATACAGTAAGTGTAATAGTGCATGCACATTTGCGTGTGCATGAAGCAGCTAATCCATGGTAACAGTCTCAGCCTGTCTCTTGTGGTTGATGAGTGGCTCGGGGTCAGACGCTGGTTGAGAAACTACAGGGTCCTGAGGCTTTACAATGTGTTTACCACTCAAACTGACAGCAATACTACAGCTTATTATTGGCCCTCTAAACCTCCACGCTGCACAGCAACTTAGAGAAAACTCCAGAGAGGACGATTGCCAACGGCTAGTGCTACGCATGCCAACCCTACAAATGTTGGATGTTGTAGTTTTCATTGGAGAGATTAAAATAAATGCAGGAAATCGGATCTGCTCTGTTGAAAAAATGCCAGAGAAGAGTATGAAGGGAGAGATTAGACAGGTTATCCTACAGTTTATCTGTCTTTTGTGCCACTGTCCATGGTCCCTTTGTCTCCTAATTCACTAAGTAGGCTGAATTGAAAAAGTTATCCCCCCTCGCTGCTCATACATTGTCATTGTGTGCAGAGAGAACGGGAGAGGGAAAGAGAGAGAGAAAGATGGGAAGATCAGGGATGAGGCAGGTCCACTGAGATGCAGTGTTCTTTAATTAACCACAGCCTTTTATAAAAGACACACTAAGACTCACACTGCAGGGGCTAAGAATATTCCGCCGCTGGGATGGAAACAGTATTGGCAGTGAACGTGTAGAGTGTGAGAAGGGAGACTGCGGGGCTCTGCAGCACTCAGGTCTTGGACAGTCAGGTTAAAGGTTAGGCTGCTTCAGACTGCTTTAGTTCTCCCTCTGCTTTGTGTGAAAAACCAACAGCAGCTTTTTTTAACTCCACCGTGAGCACTCTAACTATACAGCAAAGCGAACGCTGTTGACAAAATCGTTAAAAACACATTTTACCAAAGTGAAAATCACGTCTATTAGTCTGATTGTACATGGTCCTGAGTTCACTCCTTCCCTTCCTTTATGGCTTCAAGCGTTTTTTCCTCATTTTATCTAAATCAACTTCTGTCTCTGATATGAAAACCGAAGGTGGAATTTCATTAGCATTTATTATCAAATTATTACACAGCAAAAAAGCTGAAATTCAGAATGAGAACCCACCACACTCGAAGTATAAAATATCGCCTAAACCATATTAGTAGCAACTGTGCATGCAATATTAGTTTCTCTAAAATGTGCGGAAACAATTTTCTCACATTTAGGAAAACTAATATTGTTTACACTTCATACCACAGTCAATAACTGTATATTCCACTTATATTACTTAATCCAGTACTTTAAATTATTCTGTTGTGAAGCATAAATTCACTTGCCTCTCATGGTTTTATGTCACATTGTAAAGTTAAAATCATTGGCCTAGAAATACTGGCGCCGGACAAAATTATTTATATATCCCCTGCAAAAGCACCAGCGTATTTTCTCCTGTTTTATATTGTTTACACCTTTAATAAGCAGAGTAATAAAATGTGAGCTTCTGTATGTCTGACTGCTCATCTCAGGAGCCCATTAAATACTGCTGAAAAGGTAAATACCACATACTGAGATAATGGGATGGTCTGATGCTTGGGAACTGAAACGTAAAATGCAAATCTTACACATAGGCAGCACTCACTGCAAGATGGAGAATGAGAAGGAAGGTGTGTTTTAGAGTGTGACATGCGCTCTCGAGTTCCTCTGACACCGTAAAATTTAGGTGGATCATTGCGTTGGCATTGCTTTATTTACCGGCTATACGCACAGAAAATTTACATTCAGCTGATAACAACTTGCAGCCAGAGGAAAACCATAAAAATCAGCCGTTATTCAAGTTAAAGTTGAAATTTGCATGTAAAATGGTCAGGTTTATGTCTTCATATTTCAACACAACATGGATATAGAGGTTGAAACATGTTTTCAACGCAGCTGATAAGACTAAATTTTACTGTCAACTGTAAGAGGAAAATACAAGCCTTCAGCATGTGGCTGCAGACTGACTACTACAGGATCTAACAGGAGAGCCATGGACTTATGAGGACAGTAGTTTTTAAAAAAGGCAGCAAAAAAGGAGGGAAAAAAAGGCTTTTTCACTTGAATCAAGATGGGGCGAGGAGTGAAGGATTAGGAGGATAACGAAAAGGCCAACGGACTGAGTGTAAACAAGAAAGGGGGTTAGAGAGGGATAGAAGGAGCGAGCGGGCTGGAGAGATTGAATAGTGACACTGCTACAACACAATGGGGTCAGGATGAAGAAGTGCTCCTAATTGAACCAGATAGAGGAGAAGACAGCCACGGCTCTGAAAGACTGAGAGAGGAGAGCCACATGACGGAGGGAGGCGGCGAGGAAGGCAGGACAACCACATGTGTTGACTCTCTTTTACATCTAGTTTCTATCCACTGTGCATGTATGACGGTGAAGGTGAAGGAGGAATGTGATCAGAACGGTGATGTGCACAAATAGGAGGGAAATGTGTCTGAGGATCAGAGTGAACTGTGAGTGGAGATGTGGAAAAACTGCTTTGGAGACACCTTGATTTCAGTGTAAGGGTCTGACAGAGAGCTCACACCGGCTCTACCTTCTAGAGATGGTTTTACTAAGGCCTGCTGCAATACTTTTTTTTATATATATTTATATAAATCTGAAGCATTTCTTCCACTGAAGGTGACTTTTCTGATGCTGGTAAAGCATGAGACAGATGCAAGCAAAGCTCAGAACAGCTCCAGATGATAAAGTTGGAGTGTGATGATAGGAACCTGACAGTCCAGAGAGTGGAAATCACATTTGCTTTCCACTAACAGGTGGAGAATAAAGGCATCAACAGGGATGTCACACACACACACACACACACACACACACACACATTGATAAAGCATGAGGAATGAGAAAGAGAGAAGAGGGGGGGGCTGAGAGGAGGGGGTCTTACTGTATGTTGGAGCTGTTCCAGTAAACGGAGTGTCTGTTGGCGGACACCTGGAGCAGGTTGGCCCAGGTGAGACTCGTTAGCACCCAGAGAGACAGCGCTACCAGAGCCATGCCTCCGGCTCCTCTCTCGGCCTCCGTCCCTCGGTCTCTCCGGCCACTCTCTCGGTCCCTTCACCCCACCAAACAACGCGACTCAAACATCCCAGCAAATGCCTAACAGGAGACGGGACAAGGGGGGGGAAACAAAAGCTTCATGCATGAACACAATCGCATAGGTGTTATAGGTGTTAGAGCTTTAAACTCAACTGTTGTAAACTCTGCGTCTATTGTGACATAGAGTGACTGAGGTCCCCCCCTCCCCCATAACACACACACTAACAAAAACCCCTTTTTTTCCTCTCTCTCTCTCTCTCTCTCTCTCTCTGTGTTTCCCCTTCGCACAGCCAACAAATCCCGGGGTTTGTGGGTGTACAAGTCCTTGATAGCCGGTCCTTTCTCTCTCACCGGGGAGTGCTGCTGCTGCGCCCGCCAGAGGAGTAGGGGAGGCCGGGAGCGGGTCCGAGCGGGGGGTCGGTCTTCCTCCGGGCATGAAACGGTCCTCCGGTAAGAGTTGAGCGCTGCTGTTGAAAAGGTGAAAACCCGGTGGTAAAACAGCAGATGTGAAGTAAGTCCACCTGTTTTCATTAATGTTTCAGTTCTTGTTTCTGCTGCAGGTTCTTTTTCGTCCTCCTTGTGATGATGCGAAAGATGCAAAAAAAAAAAAAAAAAAAAAGCACGCAGAGTATGGGATGTGTGGAAACGAACGATTCAAGCAGCCAGTTTCATGAGGTCTTCAAGACTCTATCCGACAAGCATCGTTACGGTGAGCAGCCTGCCCACCCGTCTCTCTCTCCCCTTTTCTCTTTCTCTCCTCCTTCTCCTCTGTCTGTTTGGTAGGCAGCGCTCGTTCACTTTCTAACTCCTCCCCCTGTGAGCGACAAAAGCGCATTCCTCCAACACTGGGGCCAAGTCGCAGCACATCAGGCATCACTGCCGCTTCAAGTTTTTGTCAACTATTCGACCTCCACTGCCGGTGGAAAGTAGAAAGCATTGAATCCCCCTCTCTCTGCCAGATACGTCTGCAGCCACCATCTGCAGCCTATTTTTCAA
>JAPTGZ010343729.1:0-11155 GCA_029814645.1 Fowleria isostigma | reverse complement strand
GGTCATCCACACCTTTATGGACCTAGCTGAGGAACACCAGGAGCATTGTCCTGAGAGAAGAACCAGTCCTCAGAGTTCAGGAACACTGTCAGAGCACAAGTCCAGTAGTTTTCAACAGTTAGTTTTAGATTCCGGTTACCTTTGTGGTACTAATAGTACTGTTTTTACCGCCCAGCTAGTCCTATTGAAGGAGACAGTGATGGACCTGTAGTAGTTTTTGTACTTCTTCTTACATCAGACATGGATCAGGAGTTTTTTCAGTTGAATAAGGTGTGTTTGTGTTGAATTCAACAGATACAGGAATGGAATGGATGTCATACATGCAGTGGTCTCTTAATTTTTTCCAGAGCTGTATGTACAACTACTGACAACTACTGACACTGAACTAATAATATGTGCAAGTACTGACAACCACTGACACTGGACTAATACATATGTACATTAAAATTAAGACAAAAACAGCCAGATTATCTTTGTAGCCCCTTTATTACAGCACTTCTGTTACTGTTACTGGAATGTTTTGCTTTTTTTTTCTGCGATGACATCTGTGTTAACGGTGGATCATTTGGTCCCTCCTTTATCGTGTCTTTGTAACCCCTCTGGATGCCATCACAGGGCCCTGGTAACGGTGGGATCATGATTGCAGAACGCTGTTTAAAAGGAACCCCTCCTCGTCCGCAACCGACGTGTGACGTTTTGATGACAGCGGGCACATACGGAGGCACTGGCATGATTCCGCAGCCGCGTTCCATTTTCATGGCGGGCACGAACAATGAAAAAAATGCCTCGCCGTCCCTTTGATTGGTTAAGGCGGGTCCGCTGTGTAAAAGTCCACCCGTCTCACCTCTGTTACTCTTCGTCTTGTCTGTGGAGATCAGTCAATGGAAGACAAAAGGAGGATCGCCGTCTGACCTTTTTTCCCAGGATCTCTGTGTAAAAGTACCTCGTGTGTACCCTGCTGAAGTAAAGCCGTGAAACTCTTGTCCCCTGCAGACGACTCTCGGGAGGTTTTATATATTTATACACACTCACACACGTAACATCAAAGGAGGCGCTCACACACTTTGGGCCTTCAGGTTTAGATCTTAACCCTCCTGCTCTCCGGAATCACACATTTGTCTTGTCTTTGCCTTCACTGTCGAGGGTAAACATTTGGAAGTGATTTTTCCGTTGGCTTTTCACTCCGCCGACCATCTGCCGTTTGGAGGAACCCTGGAAGCCTTCTATCTGCTTCAGCTTTTGTACTCTGTAGAAATCCAGCAGATTTACCTCGAAAGCCAACTACGTACCACACATTACAGTCGCCCCTTTCCCACCGCAGGAACTTCACCGGAAACTTTGTAAAACCTTGGCACGTTTTCGCCTAAAGTAACCAAGTTAAAAAAAAACTTCCCTGGTAGCGGGGTAAGACTTTTCTGACTCCCAGGAGTTCTCGTCTGTCCATCCGAATAAGTTAAAGAGTGTATTCAGCAAATTCACTCGCGACGGCCCGGACCTCGTCGGACGTATTTTGGCGAAATGCGCTCCAAAGAAATTCAGCAGGACTTCGAGCCGGCGGTTCCAAAACAACCGAACCTGATTTGAATACGTTGTCAGGAACCTGGAGGTGCGGTGAAGACACAAGGCATACAGATTAGCAGGAACTCTTTGAACCAGGTAAATACAGGGTTCCCATAGGCTCTTAAAACGTCTTAAAACTCTTACATTACAAATCTGCATTTAATTCCATAAAAAAAAAAGTCTTTAAAAGGTCTTTACATTTGTTATGGTACGTCTTAAGTCAGCTTTTTCGCTGTATTGTGTTAAATGTCAAAGCTGCAAAGACAGTACGGTTATTCTATTCAGTTCCAACCCAACAATTCATACTGAAATTAGGAAACAGTTATTGCCAAATTGCCCCTGGTGAGAAATGAAATAAAGTAAATCAATACATTTTCCTAAATTCTAGGAATCACAAATTTTTTGCCAGAATGGCCAAGAAACCAGCATTAAATTCTATTCTTAGTAGTCTTTAAAAAGGTCTTAAAAAGTCGTACATTTCACTTGTATAAACCTGCAGGAACACTGTAAAAAGTTCTCGTTAATAAAGGTTCCTGTGAATCCGGTGGAAAAGCGACTGATGCGGTCTTGACTACTAAACACACCGGTATTCTCAACAGTGGACCTGTCAATCAAACATTCCTCAAATCTATGCATGAATCTACTACATATTAAGTCAGTGGTTCCCAAACTTTTTGGTCTCATGACCCCATTTTAATGTCACAAATTTCTGGTGACCCCAGAAATTTAAAACAGAGACATTCTTATGCTAAAATAGTATTTTTAAAAAAAGTATTGTGTATATATATGTATGTGTGTGTGTGTGTGTGTGTGTGTGTGTGTGTGTGTATGTATGTATATGATAGTAGGACAAAAATTATGAACCATAGCTGTGCTCCTGCTCCAGTAGACAGTGGTGTTGCATCTTTTTCCATAATGTCCAAAAGCCCTGTTGAAAAAGGACAAATAATTTTGAATAGAAAAGATAAAGTGTTTAAAAAGTAAGGCCAAACAAAAAAAAAAAGTACTGAAAAGACACTGGGATGTTTCAAGAATGCAAAAATGTCCCTAAAGGTTCCAAGGTGTGAATCTAAGTGCATGGATGAATATTTGATCAGTAGAGGACGGGGTAAGAGGGACATGTGGACTCACATAAAAGCATGTCGTCCAGCACTGAGGAGCAGAGCAGGGACATCCTCCGCTCTGGAGCCGGTGGATCGCGGTTCTGCTCAAAGCCGATTCCCACCAACACCCCAACTACAGCTGAACCACAGGAGACCAAAAAAACAACAACAGCAGCAGATAAACAGGACTGTGCTCTTTAATGTCACTGCATCTGTTCCCATGAGTTTAACAGAATATCAGAATATGGCTTAAAATGCTGATTAGTTGGGTTGTGTAATGATGTGAATCTGGCAAAACAAAACATAATAAACTAGGATAGTGATTCTGTCTACTGCAATATACACTATATGGAGAAAAGTATGTGGACAAATTAAATCCAGGTGTTTCTTTTCTAACAGGGGTCTGGGATACAAAACAATAATGACAAATGTCATAATATAGTTTAGCATTATTCAACCCATTCTCCTATACTGTTCCCCCTGTTTCCTCACCATGCCATCAGCCCCCAATAAGAACAGACTCATCCAGATCACAAACAAAGCTGTCAAACTCATCAGACTCCCTGCTCCCAACCTCTTAGACCAATGACATAGCTACAGTATGTAGAGCACACACCATTGCACTAGATCCCAGTCCCCCCCCTTAACCCACATTTTATTCTGCTTCCTTCTGGTCACTGCTACAGGACAATAAAATGGAAAAAAGTCAAATTTAGCAGAACTTTCATCCCAAATGCAATAACACAACTGAACAAATCACTGAAGAGACTGTAATGTGTTAGTTGGATAGGTGTGGTGGAAGGTATACAGTGGTGGAAGTGTTGGCTTTGTTGTTGGGTGGGATATGGTGGGTAATTAAAATGTGTAGGGTTGTGATGTCAGATTTTTGTTTGTTTTGTGAGTAATGTGCTGTTTTTCTTGTGGCTGTACAGACAGTGGTAAAAATTTCCTGTAAAGGACAAATAAATATCTATCTAAATATCATTGCATTGGTTAGTTTGGTTTAAATTGTTATCTTTGATTCCAAAATGCCTCAGACATGGTTTTTACTTAATTTCTCTCAACACTGATTTTGTTTTTTGTTTTTTTTCCATAACTATGACTTTAAATGTTCTACCTCAAAATTTCAAAACTACGTTTCATGCTCTGACTGTAAATAATAATTTTCTGCCACAGCTAACCATTTACTTTTTTCATATCTCACTTTGGAACAAAAAATCTCCCATTAAACTTTAAGGAAATATTGATGTTTATAAATGATATGGACAAAAATTGGCACACATCATGTCTACTACAAAAAAAAAGTTACCTGAACTAAAGAAGACAGTAGATTTACAGATTTTATGATTAATAACATGCTCTTACTTGACAGCACTCTGTGTTGAACTTGTTTGGCCTCGTCTCCATTGTGTGCAGGTGTCCAGCAGCACAATGCCTTTAGCTGAGGCACCAACCACGACCTCACCCCTTCATCACTGAAAAGACAGAAACAAACAAAAAACATATTTCACTTTGTATTTAAGAGTAAAAATGACCTTTTACTGCATCTGCACAGAGGCACTAAACTGAGTGTGTTCATTGAAAAGTAAAGAAAAATAGAATAATAAAAGAAAATAACCATAAATGCCAGGGAGAAAACAAGAATCGGCACTTAAATTCATGCTTTTAAGATAATATCAAGCCAAAATTAAGATGAAATTATCTTTTTTTGTCATTCATACAATGCAGATGGACATATGTGGTGGTTTTGTACTGTATTACAGTTATTGGGGAGAGGTAGGTTCCTCCAAATGTTTCCAACAGGTCAGTGCAAATGTAGGTTTTTAACATTACACTTGAGTTTACCTGAAGGTACAGTGTGAGGTTTAGTCGTTCTTGAACCATCACAAAAAATTTTAAACTAAAAATATTTTTTATAAATTTTTGTTTAACCTAAAACTGGTCCCTAATAATCGTTTTACAAAGATTTCTAAAATTTATGTGAAGACACTATAAGGTTTTTAAAGAGCTGCACACATGCTGAACATTCAGTATGCCTCACCTTTCCAAGATGTACTTGAGGGCGAGTATGTTGTACAAATGAAGATGGAACACCACCTCCAGCTTTGGGAATCTCTGTAAATACATCACATTATTTCATGTATTCTGCAACATAATGCCCACAAGGTAAACAAGAGATTTATACTGAAGAAAGACAAAACAATTGATAAAACTACAGCATTAGTAGAGAAAACTTTTATGCCTTTTTATATGCCTTACCTCACCCTCTCTCCTTAGTTTCATACACCTAAAAATTTTAAAGGAATATTAAATTTTTAAAAAAGTAAAAGAGTTTAGAGTACTTTATTATAGGTCAGAGGTGTCAAACTCATTTTAGTTCAGGGACCAAATTCAGCCCAATATGATCACAAATGGGCTGAATCAGTAAAATAATAACATAATAACCTATAAGCAATGTCAACTCTAAATATTTTTTTGTTTTAGAAGAAAAAAAGTAAAAATTACATTATAAAAATTTTTACATCTATGAACTATTCTTTACAAAATATGAACATAAACAACCTGACATTTCTTAGAAAAAAATAATTGCAATTTTAACAATATTCTGCCTTAGTTTATCATTTACATATGCAATGTACAGATCACACTGAATCTACAGATACCCAAAACATTTAGTAACAGGAAGAATATTGTTAAATTGTACTTATTTCTTTTAAGACATTTCAGGTTGTTCATATTTGTTCAGGTTATTCACATTCTGTGTGAAAGGATAGTTTATAAATGTAAACATTTTCATGTAATTTCACTTTTTTACACTAAAACAAAAAAGAATACTTTAAAGTCATTATCATTTATAGGTTATTATGAGAGTATTTTACTGGTCTGATCCACTTTAGATCGAACTGGGCTGAATGTGGAACCTGAACTAAAACAATTAATATCTTCAGTAGGGCTGGGTGATTTAGCCTAAAAAAAAAAAATCTCAGATTTTTTGATGAAAAACGCAATTTTCGATTTGATTTTTAATTCCCTACTTAAACAAACACAAGAAGCTGGGATAGGCTCCAGCAACCCCATGACCCTAGTGAGGATAAAACAGGTTAGTTAAATGAATGAATGTAAAGTGCAGGTTGCAAAAATATAGAAAAAACATTAGCTTTATTGTTTTCAGTGCACTGAGACTGACCTTCAACATAAAGCAAAGGAAGTCATTGGTTTCAACACAGTGACACTGTGCATCCTCACAATAACTAAAAAGAACACAAGTTTCCTAACTTAAGGGTACCGGTGGTAAATTTTCCTTGCTATCCATTTCAAAAGATCACCAATAAAACTAGGAGTTTGGTCTTGTAACTTTGCTAAGCAATGAGCATTCACTACTGGCACCCTTTAAAATTTCAGAAAATTTCACAGTCTGAAAAACTTTGTTAGACAACTGTTTGTGTTTTAGCCACGGTGCTAGCAGGATCTTACGCCAGTGATCCACTAGCAAGCATCACGAATTCCGCACCGCACTGTCCTTATTCATTTCTATGGGATGCGTCCCAACTCGTGAAGACGCTTCCGCAAAGGATTGTGGGTACGTGGCGCGTCCAAATTGATGGATCAGTCACGTCAAAAAGTTGAGCAGAAGAGGCCCACACTTCATTTTACAGCAAGGATTTGTCTGTTCTGTATTTGACGCCACAAATCATGACCAATTCCCAGCAACTGAAGTCATAGAACTGTTGTGAACGAGCTTTACCGCTGGATGTCTCCACCATGGTTGTTGTGACTCACACAGGAAAAGGGGAAGGGAGGGTCTGA
Organism: Fowleria isostigma; assembly: GCA_029814645.1. Taxonomy (NCBI): domain Eukaryota; kingdom Metazoa; phylum Chordata; class Actinopteri; order Kurtiformes; family Apogonidae; genus Fowleria; species Fowleria isostigma. The sequence goes on along the minus strand of JAPTGZ010343729.1, from coordinate 4,685 downwards.
CCTCAGAATTACGGGAACCCAGAAAAACATGTAGTTGGCAGATTACGTGATAAGAAAATCAACTTTCTAAAATTAAAATTGATTTGAACTACAAATTTGATTTTTTTCTAATCTTCAGTGTAATTTTTCCATTTCACTAATTCATCCCACGGCCCGGACTGGACCCTCTGGCAGGCTGGTTTTGGCCCATGGGCCATATATTTGACAGCCCTGTTATAGGTGCTCATTAATTTCTGTGCATAGTGGAACACACCTGAGCCTTCCTGTATTCCTGCCATAGCAGCTTTGGGCACAGAGCTCCGTGGGACAGGAGGTCTCGGACAGACTCCAACAGGACACACAGCTGGACCTGCAGAACCCAGCAGACCGGAGCAGGATTTCATGTTACTTTCTTTCTGTACAGGCAGTAAAATGAAAGACAGACCACAGAAAAAGGAACAGTGTGCCAAGGGATCTGCAGCACAGATGTGATGCAGCAACTATTTCCAACAGGCAAACCAGTAAACAGAAGTTACCCACAAAGCACCATGTCACCATGACAGTGTGTGTCAGAGAGACAGCCACAATGACAAAGTGAATCACACAAACAGAAAACACTGCAGAGTGGAGCAGTACAGTTCACTGATCAGTTCAGTTACAGTAAAAGCAAACTTAAGCACCTGAATCTATTCTGTATTAAAATCTGACTGTGAATTTAACACTTGTGAAGTTTAACTTACTGCATAAAGTCTTAATACTGAAGATTTGTTCATTTGCTGTTAAGTATCATAGATGGTCTGATATGGACAAAAGTATTGGGAAACATTGAATTCAGGTGTTTCTTTGTCATAATATAGTTTTATATTGGGATAAATATCATTGCATTGGTCAGTTTGGTTTAAATTGTACCTCAGAAATGGTTTTGACTTAATTTCTCTCAACACTGATTTTGTTGTTTTCTAATCTATGACTATGATTTTAAATGTACTACCTCTAAATTACCAAAATATTTTTCATGCTGACTCAAAATAATTATTTTCTATCAAACTTAAACATCTACTTTCTTCACATCTTACTTGGGATGAAAAATCTTCCATTAAACTTTAATATTAATGTTTATATCTCAAATCAGCATGAACAAAAAATCTTAAGGAGCTACGGTGTGTCCCAATACTCTTGTCCATATAGTGAATTTATTTCCAAAGCTGCAGAAGTAGAATTAACCCTTTAATTACCCCACCAAGAAAAACTTGATGAAAACATTTATTGTTTGCATTTCTTATTCCCCTGGGTGAGTCATTTCTAGATTTCTTTTAACCATATTTACTACTAGCAACTTGGAAAGTGTCAAAAATTGCTCACTAAGTTACTTCTTTCAACATATTCATGATGTACTACCACTAAATGTTTAATATTTGCAGCAATAGAAGAAAAGAGGTTTTAATTTTATAACAAATAATCCATTATTTCATATTGGCTTAATTTTTCAACTCCTACCATAAAGTGACAAATCAACCATTTGGTTGAGCATGTTTTTAAAAAATCATTACATAACAAATTAAAGTTTTTTGTGGTATCAAATAATATAATTATGTTCAGGAATGCCTCTTATACTATGATATGCCAAAAAAGTATTCATATCTTTTATATTTTCACCAAAAACAGTCCAAATGTCTTAAGGATTTTCATCTTTCTTGACTCAATTAGGTACAGATAAGTTAAGTACTCCACTTATTGAAATATAGAGACTCAAAATCTGCTAAAACATATAATTGAGCAAGTAGTTAAAGGGTTAACCTCTAACACAACAGAGGAGTCAAACTCATTCCAGAGTGAACTACAACTGTGAACTGTAGGTGAACTCTGAACCCCACGGTGAGGAGCTCACTCTCTGAGAGGAGGTCAGCAGCTCTCTCTCCTCGTCATCGTCCTCTTCCTCAGCTGCAATGATCTCCCTCAGTCTCTCCAACACCATCTTGACCGACAGCACCGGGACTGAGACACCGAGCTGCATAGCCTGACGCTTCAGCTCACACACTGATAACACAAAACAAACACGCACACTGTGTTTAACTTGGATTATTGAGGCTCTAGGCTTTTGTATGTCATGTTTCAGCTTTGACCATGAACCTCTGATGAGTTATTTCAATAAAACTTATACACAATGGAATGTTTTGTGCTTTTCCAATAAACAAAAAATTAAAAAAAAAAAAAAAAAAAAACTTACACACAAGTGAACCTGCAATGGCTGCTGGGATTCCCCGATGTGGTCTCTGGTTCTTTTCTTCATTCTCAGAGGAGAAAACATTGCATGGATTTGCATTCTGGAAAAAAATTGTGAGTAAAAATTTGTTGCTGCAATGCTTGATAGATTCTTGAATAAATACTCTAATCATTTTTCACAATTGGAATTCAAGTAACCTATGAATGAAAATTCTACTCCTTTAGAATCTGTTTTCAGGCTGTACAACAGAAGTGTCAAAATCATTTTACTTCAGACGCCACATACAACCCAACCTTGTACATATTTTGCACCTTAAATTTTATATACAGTCACCTGTTTGCACTGTTTGCACTGAAAAAAATTATAAGTTCTCCAATCTTATTGTACATTCTGTATAATAATAAGGGGAATTCTATTCTATTCTATTCTATTCTATATGGTCTGAAGTGGGTCAGATCAATAAAACAATAACAATGAAAAAGTAAAATTCTATTATGAAAATGTTAGATCAATAAACTATCCTTTAAAAAATGTGACTAACATGAACAACCTGAAATTTCTTAAGAAAAATAAGTGCAATTTTAATAATATTCTGCCTCATTTTATCATTTACACATGTACATTACAGTTTACAGATTACAGTGAGCCTACAAATTCACAAAATATTAAATAAAAAACAAAATATTGGTAAAATTACACTTCTCTTCATGTTGTTTACATTTGTTCAGGTTATTCACATTTTTTGTGATAAGCCAGCTTGTAAATGAAAATAATGTAATTTTTTTCACTAACAAAGATAAATATTCATAGATTACATTATTCATGTTATTATAATAGCATTTTGTCTGGCTTGAGAAGTCCGAGTATGAAAGTTAGGCCTGATTCATTTTGTTTGTCATAATTCTGATAAATAATATTAGGTGCAACAGTAAAGCTTAATGTTGAAAACTTGGCTCACTCTTGGTCTCTTCGAATGTCTTTGTTTTGACAGGTTAACAGTTCAAAGTCCCGGGGTATTCATTTGACAGTGATATTAAATAAAAAGTGGCTCATTTTCATTGTGCTGAAGCTAGAACTTTAGAAGCACACAGTGCACTAGAACAGCCATCCATGGTTGTTCTGTCGTATTTGAGCCCTCACACTCACCCCGACCTCCCTGAGCAAACTGCAGAGGTTCTGCTGCTGCTCCAACAGCTGGATCGCCGCTTCCTGCAGCTGCTCACCATCTCCATGCTTTGCCTTCTTTAACACACGACCAGCTGAGAATACAGAACACAGGACAGGAACTAAGAAATATTCTTAGCTTTCTAAAAGTTCATGCTGATCTGCTTGTGAAGTGTTCCGACAATATTTCTTTGAGAAAGAGTTGGCCCAGTATGGGAAAAAACCACTTACATTACTTGTCATCAACTTGAGGGTTTGTTTGTGCCTTAGAGAGACTCTATATTTATTATCATTTGGATCTTAAGCTGCAGGAGTCTGAGAAATCTTTCACAAAAGAAAAGACTCTCTTTTATTCTATAGCTGCTCTACTGTAATTAGAATTCCACCTGGACTCAAGTTTCAGAACCTGTTTGTGAAAGGCAGGTGTGTAACTGGAGAGGTATGAATAAGGGGGTATTATATTTCTTTTGCTCATGCACATTGGCTGTCAAAAGTTTGGAAACACCTAGCCTTTTCTCACTCTAGAAAGACACATGCAAGTTCCAGGTGTTGTATTGTTTATCTGCAAAGAAGTAGGTAATTTAACAATTTGATGATTTATTTTGAACAAATGTGTAAAAAATGTACACGTAGTGGGACAAATAGCTTAAATTTCATTAAACTGTCAGCTCAGGTAATAACAGTAGATTTTGGATGAAACACATCAAGCTACAGTCCTGTGCAGAAGTCTTATTCTACCTCTACTTTTGTTGTTTTTGCTGGTTGAAAGGATCAGACATATTTATTTTTCCATTCCTTTTCTTCAAATACAGCAAAATAATAGAGGACATATGTGGACACCCTTTAAAGACAAATTTTAAAAAATGACTAAATGTGTTGTAAAGTCATTATTTAGTGTGACCTAAGAACTCATAAGCAGCACAAACAATCAGAAACTTTTGAAATGTGTTGAATGAAAAGGGTTAAAACATGTTAAGTGCAAAGGAGGTATGAGCACATTGGTTTATAGATGCTGTTTTTCTCTAAAACATTTGTTTTTACTGCTTTACATACTCCACATATATCAGAGTGAATCTTAATATTAATACTAATACTTTTTACTAATAATAGGGCGGCTGTGGCGCAGTTGGTAGAGCGGGTCGTTGGTTCGAATCCCGCCTTCAACTGTCCACATTTCGAAGTGTCCTTGGGCAACACACTGAACTAATGAGACCTGTTTAGTGCCTGGCATAGTGGCAACCCCCCACTAGTGTGTGTGTGTGTGTGTGTGTGTGTGTGTGTGTGTGTGTGTGTGTGTGTGTGTGTGTGTGTGTGTGTG
>JAPTGZ010343720.1:0-11156 GCA_029814645.1 Fowleria isostigma | reverse complement strand
TATTCTATTCTATTCTATTCTATTCTATTCTATTCTATTCTATTCTATTCTATTCTATTGTTGTTTTCTGTCATGCTGCTGTTACAATTCAATTTCCCAGTCTGGGATTAATAAAGTACTTCTATTCTACTCTACTCTATTCTATTCTTTTATTATCCTAAGTTCACCACACAGATGCTAAATGTTTTAGCATTTGCTTCTTTGATGGCCCGTAGATGTATTCTCCTCCACTGGAAGTTGCCTAAACCTCCAACAGAACACGCCTGGATAACTGACATAATGACTTTCTCTAAACTGGAAAAGATCACATTTTCTCTCAAGATCAACTGAGAAGTTTTACAATACATGGAAGCCTGTCCTCTCTTACTTTGATAAAACATCTACAGAAAACAGAACAGAATAGAATACATATAACACTTGTAATTAAGTGAATGTGGACCAATGTGTGTGTGGGGGGGGCATCTTTTTTTTAAGTTCCTGTTTATTATTTATCAAGTGGAAATCTGGACATGCTTCTTCCTGTACAGAGAGGATATGTGTCCTAATAAAAAGATTATTTAAAAAGAAGAAAAGTTTAAAATACTTTTATCATACCATACCAACTTTATTTATAAAGCACTTTAAAAGCTTTGTAGTTGGCCAATATGCCATACACAAATCATAAAACAAGGGGAAAAAATAAAACAGTGATAACACAAGATGCAAGGTGGGCTAAGTACAACAAAATACTCCCATCATAAAAACAAAGACAAATTTAAATCAATACAAACAACATAGAAAATCTAAAGAAACATCAGACTCATTGATTAAAAGCCAATGAGATAAAGTGCATTTTTAGACATGATTTAAATTCAAGCAGAGACTGAGGGTGTCAAACTTCTAAAGGCAACTGGTTTGGGGTGGCGGCAGAAAAGGCTGCAAGCTGTAGCTGATCTGCAGCATGAGAGGGATAGATTAGGTCAGGCAGGTAGGAGGGGCCAAGGCCATTCAAACTTTTAAAAGTAAATAAAAGATTTTTTAAACCAATAGAGTGTTCACGTTTCTGTATGCCCTGTTAAAAGCCAAGCTACAGCATTATGAACTGGCCTGAACCGTTTGGTTCAGTTTCCTCACTGTGTTCAGTACTGAGAAAATGGTCTGGAACTGCTCCATTCACTGTGGATTATGCCAGATCTATTTCATAGCGGGCCAATCACCAGTCTTGGGATGGGTATTTTTGTTTTCGCGTCATATGCACTGACTTCTTTTTGACTTGAGTCAAACTCAGTTCCAAGTCCGCAGATCTCTTTACAACTGTTGTCAGTTGATTGCATTAAAGACTACATTCTGTTGGTGCTGCAACCAAATTGATTAATCAACCCAAAATAATTCTTAAAACAGTTGGCAAAAAAATTCATCAGTCGTTTAGTTGGGTCTTGATTAGTGTTGGGCAGTACCACGTTACTGTAACGCCGTTAATAACTTATACTGTAATGCGTTAAACTTTAAATAAAGTAGCTCTGTTACCATTATCGTATGGCACTTTTATTTGTTACTAGCTAAATTGATCAATTTTGGTGTGCAAGGTGTCTAGCCTGCTAAAAATAAAGACGAAGAAGATGCAGCGCACTGCTTCCTGTTAACAGTAGTGATGCATTGTGGATGTTGATTTTTTTTTTTTATGACCATAGCGAATCAAAGCGAGAGCAAGACTAGTTTCTCAACGTGGAAATACGCTCATTATTTCACATTACTGGAGCAAAAAGAGAAGAACATTCTAGTCACTGGTCTTGATCACGTTAGTTTTGAGATATCCTTGCACACTGTGTAGTGTAGAGGAAAACACATAGCAGCATGGCTGAGGATTCGGATGTCGGAGTCCTGTTGAGTTACCGTTTATGTAACATAACTTCAAGATGGAGAAAAAAATGGCCAAAATCCCACAGTGCAGTACCTTTTGGGCAAATGCGGCTTCTGTGGCCACCGGGAACATAATGGAAACATTAGCTTGAGATAGCCTACCGTGGTTATGTGATTACTTTATCCCACTATAGCTAGTTAGGCTCTATTGTCGTAATAATAACATTTCCGTTTATCAGACCACCAGACTAACGTTACTTATCGTTAGCTGGAACTAATACATTCAACGCTAGTTTTATAGACTAGAACCGGAGCAGGGTAAAGTCTTGCTAATCCCTTGCCATAACAAGTCTAGGTTGAAATCATTAGTGACACACACCTCCTCCGACAGTAAGGAACAAAAAGGCACATCGTACGGGGAGTGATGTGGTGTTTATGGGTGTTCCGTCAGCTTGTCTGCAATGAGACTATTGTGTTTATCTGATGAATCGATTAGTTATTAAAATAATCTGCAAATTAATCAATTATTAAAATTATTGTTATTTGCTGCCCTACACCCTGTAGTCTTAAGTTTCTCAGACAAAAGCGTCTCATCTGTTTTATCTGTGATATGTTTACGTACTCTGCCCCTGTTATTCCCGCCTTCAAATTTGGATTCAAGCCCCTGACGGACTTCACAGATTGAATTACACTGAGAAAACGAGATGACTGGCCAGGTTCATTTTGAACAAGCTGCAGTCGGGAAGGTGCATTTTCAATCAAATTGGCATAAAGCACATTACAATAGTTGAGTCTACTCGTCAAAAGCATGGATCACAGTTTCAAAATGATCCCCAGACAGAATTAATGTGACTTTTGCGAGTTGTCTAAAGTAAAAGAAACTAGACTTGACAACACCACTAATTTGTTTGTCAGATTTCACATCCATCAACTTTTACTATAATTTATAAAACGTTCAAGCTTTTCAGGAAACCAGATCTTTTCCCACACATAACTATGATCTTGATGTTTTCTCACTTTATTTTCATGAAGTTCACCCCATCACTCTGTCTCGCAGACACATGGGGACGTTCATATGTCATCTGCTGACAGACGCCATGCAGCGCACTTTCTCCTTCATCATTTTGCCCATGGCGCTTAATTCATACATAAACACACAGATTCATCCAAAAAAAGAAAAAGACACAAACACATACTGTGCTCAGCATAAATGAGTCCACCCCAAAAGATCTGTCACAAAACCTTTTGGTTTCTTTGAGAATCAAAATTTTCTGTGGGACACTATACAATATATACAATACATCATGTTCTCAGTTAAGGAAATGTTCTAGAAAACTAAAAAAAAATTTAAACAGGGTTTATGTTCATTGAGATATTGATTGAAATTGAACTTTTTAAAGGGGTTGTACTCATTATGCTGAGCACTGTAGATTAATTTAGTCAATCGACAGTGCTCAGCATAAATGAGTAATATTGAAATACTGAAAGTAAAATCCTGCCCTTCCAAATAGTATACTGTAACAAATTACTGTTAAAAAAAATGCACATTTTCTACAGTATCATGCTGTTATTTGTGAATACAGTATAATACTGTGAATATTGAAGTCTTTAAAGAGCAAATTTAAAACAGCAAGCTACTGCAAAATTTTATGGTATTATACAGTATTTCTCCTCCCTGCAAAGGAAGGCACAGACAGCCCATCATGCATTGGGGCAGGATATTTTCATTTCTTGAACCATGAGCTGGGATGCTTGTATGTTTGATGAGTCTGTTGTAGTTACGTTAGTAGCCGATCATTCAAACTTCATATCTCTGAGTCTTTCCTGACTTCCTATGATATGATTCCTTCTTAAAGGTTTGTAGTTTGATTGGAGATATTTGTTCTTTTTGTTTGTGTTGAATTAAGGTCCGGTATTTCTGAAGGTCTAGAGTATGACAACCCTGTTATAAGTTGTCAAGTTTTATGTCCCCTTTATGACCACGAATGTTTCTGACTGTGAATATAAGAAAAGCTCAATGTTATAAAGTCATCTCTTGTTTGAGCTACTTCTAGCACTGTTCATGAGTTTTGGTTTTGAAATGTAATTTGAAACATTATAATCTTTGTTTTTTGCAGTGTTATACTGTAAACATTGCATTAAGTAGGCTTTACAGTAATATATTGTTTCTTGGAATATGGTACTCACTAAAAAATATGACAGTGTAGTGTAAATAGTATATTATATACAGTCCAATACCGTAATCCTTTTACAGTAGAAAACTGTAATTATAAATGACAGTAGGGAAGCTGTAGAATGAGATACTGGCAACTCTAGCTGTCAGTATTACTGTTATTTAACGATAAAATTTATAACAGTGTAGTGACATGTGCCCATGTGCAGTCTCTTGTTGTCGACCAGAATATTTATGGTACAATCCCTGATCTGTTGCTTTTTTTACTGCTGGAGTCTTTATTTTGATGTGATTGATGGTTCAGTAGATTCTGGTTTACATTCTTCTTTTTGTTGTTTTTTGATCATTGAGGTGTTCAATAATCTTTTTAAATTTTTACTGAAAAGTAGAGTTTTGTTTTGCTACTACGTGTCTTTGTGAAACTGATCATTGGTGTAACTCAGCCTCATGATGCTGTCATTAAATCACACAACAAATGTGATTGCAGAATATTATTATTTAATTATCCACAGCCTGGACAAAACAGAATCAGAGGGAGTGTACTGGTTTATGCTGAGCATTGGACCACACACAGGGAACATGAGCTGCCTTTCATTGTTTTTCTTAGCTCTGAGCAGTTGCAGCGCCACCCAAATGGAAACAGCAGGTTCTGCTTGTGTTTGAGACCACATTCATTACCTGACATAAAAAATTAACTCATCCTGAAAACTTTAACCAGTCTTCAATCTCATCATTAGTGCTCCTGTGCTTGTTATTTTACTGATGTACTTATGTGAAGACAAAGAGACTGTTTCATCTCGGGTTTCTCCTGTTCCATTATTAACAGTGAAGTTTTAATAGCTCCAAAAAGCACTGATTCTATTAAATTATGAGTCGTCTCTTATCTTTCTCATCTTTAAATTAGAACATTCATTTTAGCTGAATTCTAATGTGAAGCTGACTGAAGTGCTCATTTTCATCCTGACTAAACTGAACTGAAAAGCTCATGTTTTCTGACTAACACTTACTTCTGGGGGCTACAAACTGGCAGAAATATAGTAGGTTCATGTTAACTAGGCTGCTGAATGTAACTGGCTAAAATTAAGACTTTCATAAAATAAAGTTTAAAAAAAACCAAAAAGGCACATTCTATGTTTAGATTTGGGGCTAAAAATGTAAAATAACATATGAAAATTTCTCTACATTTACATAGTAGGGGAGAGTGGGGTAATTTGTGCCAGTGAGGAAGTAGTGCCACCCCTTGTTTCCAGAAAACCATAGAGAAATTAGTCATGTGACCACATACTTTTGACAAGTCATTCAATTTACTCATTCTGCAAAGATGAGAGACACATAGCATAAGAGGTAAGCACAGTTTAGCTAAAAAAAAAAATTGCCTTGCCTAATCACAGATTTAGACAGATTTGTGAACAGTATTTGAGAGAAATAGTCCTTTTGTGAACGTAGAAAAAGTCTTAGATCTTTGATTTCAGCTCATGAAAACAAAAGTGTTGCATTTGTATTTTTGTTCAGTGTAGTCTAAAGCCCTATTCGGACTGGATTAGTTTTACCCAGGAAAGTGGGGTAAAGTAATAATTGAGATTTTAGTCCCATCTGAATTCGCTATGTCAGTAATCATTACCGCACAATATCAAGTAAAGATTACAGTGACTTTTACCTTCTGTAAAAGGGTCTGTGAAAATGAGCCCAGGTAAAACTAATCCAGTCTGAGTGGACCAGTAGGTCATATATGTGTAGATGTTCACTCACATCTGGTTTACAAGTGGTTTTTCAGATACAGTCGGACAGTTGCATTCATGTTGTGTACTGTCGGAATCAGTGTACGACAAACAGGATTCATACACAAAATGAGGTCTAAAGTACTTTTAAGAAGTACGGGTCTTCTGATTGGTTTAGATAAGATAAGCAACATAGCAGGGGCTGTGTTGCTAATAATACAAATGTTAGCTTAATCATCCAATTGATGGACAATATTCATGTTCTTGGCAGTGATAACTGGAAGTAAGATCATATGTACATGACGACAGGGGGGACAGCGGAGCGTGAATGGATTGACCCCTCCCACTTGTTGTAGTTTTACTGACATTTCTTTTCCTGTGCAAATCAGTCATTTACCACATCCTGTGGTAAAGTGGTGTTACCCCACATCCCTACGTAAAACTAATCCAGTCTGAATAGGGCTTTAAACTGCCTCACAAGACAACGACGCCCAAAATGAAGTATCACATTCCCGTCTGTCTGCTTCTTCGCGCAGACACGTGATCATCCAAGTCTTTGTCTTTGTCCTCTGATCAGACAGCATGTCTCCATTTTCCTGAATCATTTAGACAGATGATGGCATGGACGGCTCATTTTTTACAGCTGTACACCTTAATCGCACACTGTCTGCAGTTCCCACAGAGAGACAGGAGATATTATATAACTCATTAAGCAGCGTTCCTGCCCTCTTTCTCTGCGCTTAAAAGATCCCGATGCCAGACACTCACTTGGTGGTGCTTAATGGAGAAATTAATATGTGCAACCACACTGAGGCTTTAAAATCTACAACCTCCAATCAGAGCTGCTCCTAATTCCCTCAGTTCCTGTTTTATGTATGGGATTCAGACACGCACACAGTACTTATTGTATTACGCAATCATTCCAGCTCATTAGAAGTTTTGATTTTGTCTCATGTGTCTGTGTCTTTGGAACTATATGTAGGTTTTGCAAATGTTTTGTAAATTTTTGTCACAGAATAGTAGTCATGTAGTTCTCGAGACTAATTTTTTGTGGCTTTAGTCTAGTCACGGACTCACCTCATATGATCTTGGTCTTGTTGGGCTCAACTCTCTTTGGTATCGGTCTGGTCTTAGTCTCGGACATAACAGTTTCGATGCGATTTGTACAAAAACTGCATCATCACAGACCAGTATCTTCAAATACTCCCAGTCAGATGCATCTATTTTAAAAACATGTTCCATTGTCTAAATGTTCTCAACGGACAATGCCAGCTCTCCACAGTCCACACACGTCATAGGAAGACGAAAAATGCGTAGTACAAAGATCGGAGTGACTTTGACAAGGGCCATGTTGTCATGGTGAGCATCTCCACAGCTGCAGGTATTGTTGAGTGCTTCTAGTCTGCAGTGGTTAATACCAAACCAAAGTAGTCCAAGAATGAACAACTTTGCACTAACATCAGATGGATGAAATAAATGTTTATTTATGATATGGATATTTGTGGTGACCGGTAGTGAACCGTGAGCTGAGTAACACCACCAAGAAAATACATCTTCACTGACAAAAAATGTTTGGTAATTGGTGGTACCTTAACTACTTAATTATCCCTAACACCTGAATACAAATATATATATTTTAAAAATTTATGGTGTTTTTGCTTTCAAGCAGATGTTAAATTAAGTGGGGATTGTCAATTTGACTATAACACATAAAATGATTAAAATTTGTGACAACAGACATAATAGGCACTATAATGAAAACAATTTTTTTCATCTCAGGAGATGAAAATGTTTATTTATTTATTTATTTTGATGCCACGAAATTATTTTTAGTGTCTTGACATGTCTTGACGTTTTGAATACTGTACCTATCTCTGCTGATTCCATAACTGAAACGGTTTGATGCAAATTTGCTGTAGTCAACTTTAGGGGTTTTTTAATGCACCTTACCTATTGATTACCAAACTAAACTATTAGCATGACATTATTGAGCTGCAGTGCAGCCTCAAAGTGCAACCAAAATTATGCATATAAATACAGTATGGGGGCTGCTATGGCGCTGGTGGTTGAGCGGGTCATCCAGTGATCGAAGGGTTGGCAGTACGAATCCCGCCTCCAACTGTCCGCATGCCAAAGTGTCCTTGGGCAAGACACTGAGCCCTAAATTGCTCCCAGTGAGACCTGATAGTGCCTGGCATAGTGACAGCTCACTGGTGTATGAATGGGTGAATGTGAAGCTTGTATTGTAAAGCACTTTAAGTACCATTAATGTTTAGAAAAGAACTATAGAAGTACAGACCATTTACAGTCCTAAGAATAAAAAGATGTATTAAATGTGAAGAGGAATTGCACAAGAACTGCTTCTCCACTGACTCCCTGAGAACAAAACCTGAGAATATGGATTAAACTCTGAGAGGAAGGTTGTAGATGATGATAATGACGAAGACAGAGATAATAATGATGGTGATGACGTTATGAAAAGGGTGTTTTTTTCCTCATAATCCACTAATCTGGCACATGCTGAGAGGTCAGTATCACTGGATTACACTGGATTATTTTACTGTTTGCACACACACAGATGAAAAATCTCAGTGGTTAATCATCTTAAACTACCACACGTTATGGATGTGTGTATGTGTGTGGACGATGATGAAGGTAAAGGCTCAGCGCTATACGAGCAGTTACTGTAAAGACTAGTCTTGACATTTCTCCACCCCCTCTGGCTCTGGAATAATTTTCTAATTTATTCCAACAAAAAATTCTGCCATTTTATATGTGTTTCTCTATGTAGGTCTGTTTTCACTCTCTAAACCAAGTGATTCTCACTCGGGTGGTGGGTAGGATTTAGGAGTTTTGGGAAGCAGTCTTTTCTCCAGTGGTGGATGAAGAATTCAGATCTTAAAGGTACCAAGCGTTATATACAAAATTGAATTTGTTGAAGAAATAATTGTAGTCATTGTGCAATAAAATAGTATTTATCTGTCATTTTTCTCTATCGCAGTTATGCTCAACTATAGTTCACCAGGTTTTGGCTTTATATGGGGGTCATTCTGTGCCAAATTACCAGATGGCTCCCAACTGAACATCACAAATTTTGTTTGTATAATTTTTTTTTATTTATTTATTTTAATGTCCTTGTTACTAATAACTGCTGTGCAAAATTTTAGGCCAATATCTCATCTAGTTTTGGAGATATTAAGCCTACAAAAAGGGGTTGTGGCCCCATATTTAGCATAAAAACAAAGTTTTATAATCAAACATCCATAGTTTGATAGTTAATAACTTTTGAACTGTTCACACTAAATGGTTCAAATTTTCACACATCATTCAGTGATATAATAGCTGTGTAACAGAAGGAGAGATTTGGAAAAACACGCATTCAGGAAACTCTATTAAGTATGCGTTTTTTTCCAGGTAGCACTTTTCTCTGTATATATCTTCAGATTTTATGTCACCAGATATCTGATTCTTTTTAATATATGAGACATGTTATTCATATTTTTTTAAGCTGTATGTTAATTCCATCTTAAATTGTTCATAAGTTGGATGTGTTGAAGACTGCACTGCACATATTGTTGTAGATGTCATTGGAATTTTTTGTTGTTATTTATATCTATATTTTTTTTATATATACTTTTATGCTGTTGTTAATGTTGCTGTTTATAGATATTTTTTATATATCTTTTTACTTATATACTGTTTGTGGTTGTTGTTTCAGTTGGTTCTGGAATAAAAGACTAGTTTTTTTTATTGTTAGACATGCCTTTTTCACATTGTTACTATTTTTTTGCCTATCAAATAATTGTTGAATCGAATCTAATCAAATAAAAGAAAATTCTCAATAGATGAGTTGATTACTAAGATAGCTGATTGCTGCAGATTAAATACAACACAAGTTAAAGGTCCGTGTATGTTTAGGTAATTGGATTTTCTTTTCAGAAATGGAACAAAAAAAACAAGTAGTTATTTGATCTTCGTTTTGAAATACAAGAATTAAAATTGAAATTCAAGACTTTTTTTTTTTCATTGTCAAAACAGATCAACCAAATTTTAAAAAATGGTTTGATTTTTGTTTTCTGTTTCTAATAACAAAAAATAAAGTTACTACCCAACAAAAATAGAAAAATGGACCAAAACCCCGTATTTTCATTTTCTGAACCAGGTGTTATCGTTTTTAAGAAAAGAATGTGAAACAGGTCTGCCAGTGTACTAGTGTCCCTGTAGAATAAAATGACTTCCTTGAGACACATTCTTTAGTTGTTTCTGAAAACAATGTCCTGCTCCATGTCCATTTATCCCATTCACATCCACACACTGACTAATTTGTCCAAATCCGGGCTCTTTCCTTGAAAATGACAACTTCATTCATTTATTCAGTAGTTTATTTGAAAGCAGACAATGCAGTTTCATAAAACACATGATTACACATGGTCAGAAAAAAAGCCAAAATTAGCCAGAAGGCTAGTTTTCATCTGTAGTTCCCTGGCCAAGATGTAAAAAAGCAAGAAAATACATCTACAAGAGAGAAACATGGTTAGTTTAACATATGATAAGACCTTAATAGAATAAACTACATATATTAGTGAACTGTTAAAAGAGCACAGAGCACACAATATCTGTACAATATAATACAAAACACATGTTCAAAGACTTATTGTAAAATAAACAAAATAAAACAGCACAACAAGCTTGTCTTTTAGTGTTGGCAGCTGTAGGTGTTAATAAGCCATATTTTCAATTTTTTTGTGAAGGTCTTCTAAGTTGTAAGCTGTTGAACCTCCTCAGGTAATGAGTTCCACTCACTAGCGCCCCTCACTGACCAGGCCGACTTACAGAAAGTGCTCCTGCACAGAGGGATGATCCAGTCACCTCTGACAGAACCTCCAGGTCTGACATGGTCAGAGCTGTTTCACTGACTTCTTGTTTAAGTTTCATAAACGTGTATTTATGGCCCATTTTTTCATTTCTCTCAGGTAATAATTTATTCATTGTTATTAGAAAGTAAAAACAAAAATCAGTTTGTTTGTTCAATTTGGCTCATCTGTTTTGACACTGAAAAAGAAAAACACCTTGAAATTCAATTCTCATTCTTCTCCTTGAAAACAAAATTCCAATTACCAAAAGACACATGGACCATTAAAGTCCACTTATCCACTGTGTCTGTGACAGGGCAGTGTCAGGACAGTCTGGGTTTGTGTTGCACTGAAACAAATAGACTCAGCCAATTCCATCTATTGGTAGGAGAGTGTCTATAATGGACACAAAAACAGACATTTAGCATGACAAAAAATATTCAATAAATATAGCTGTGTGAATCCTCTCCTAAATTACCTTATAAATGAGATTTCCTGTTGTGTGTGTGTGTGTGTGTGTGTGTGTGTGTGTGTGTGTGTGTGTGTGTGTGTGTGTGTGTGTGTGTGTGTGTA
>JAPTGZ010343694.1:0-11158 GCA_029814645.1 Fowleria isostigma | reverse complement strand
ACGAGCGTAGCAAAAATAGCACGAGTCAACACACGATGTAGCATGGCAACATGAAATGCAAACAAGTTTACAAAACCATTCCAGCTGAACTAAGAACTACACATTTGAACCGAGAACTACACAAAAAACTTTTTTTCTAACAGTGCTGTCAGGTATGTATGATAATTTAAAGCTTCTGGTATGGTAATTTGTTATTTACCATCTAGCAACACTGCCTTAGAAGCCCATTTTTGCTGTTTTTACTGTTTGACTTGTACATAGTTCCTGCCTAAACCTATGATGGGCTCTACATTTTGTGTTCATTCAGCATTCACTCTCCATTCAAGCCTTGGAGTTCTTGTTGAGACTAATTTGAGTTTAAAAAAAACAAGCAACTTGTGTTAAAGTTTATATTAAAAGTGCATTTATTTTTCAGATATGTCAGTTGATTGTTAATAGTAAGAGTCATAGCAAACCTGATAATTAAGAGAAAACCTTAAAAGGTTTTTCAGGTGCTCAGAGCTTTAATTTTGAAGTCAGTGAAAACCGAAAATACCTTTAGATTGTGTTGACAAGAAAAAAAAAATTATATTGAAAATGTGGAGTGCCAGACAGTTTACCTGTTATGTCACTGCAGCATGTTTTATAAACCACGCTGATAACTCGATTGAATCATGTGACTACAATCTTGTAAAAATGTCAGATATTGTATTGTCTCATGTGCCTCTTTACGGCCAATCAACACATTATGTACCACGAGTGTAGCAAGATTAGTTCGAATCACACACCGTTGTGTGTCACTCGTGTGTAGCATGGCAACACAAAAATGCAAACAAAAGTTTTATCAACCATTCCAGCTGAACCAAGAACACTTGAACCGACAACTACACAGAAAATATTTTTTCTTAACACTGCTGTCAGGTATGTGCAGTAATTTTAAGCTTCTGGTATAATAATTTATTTCCCATCTAGCAACACTGCCTTAGAAGCCTGTTTTTATGGTTTTTACTGTTTTACTTTCACATGTACATAGTTTGCTGCCTAAACCTATGATGGGCTCTACATTCAGTGTTCATTCAGCATTGAATGGAGAGTGCTACATTCAAGCCTTGGAGTTCTTGTTGAGACTAATTCGAGTTTAGAAAAAAAACAAGCAATTTGTGTTGGTGTAAGTTTATATTAAAAGGATGCAATAATTTTCAGACTGTGATTGTTAATAGTAGTCATAACAAAGCTGATAATTAGTTATTTCAGGTACTCAGTGCTTTAATTCTGAAGTCTGTGAAAATAGGAAGTACCTTTAGATTGTGTTGACAAGAAGAAAAAATGTTACCTGTTTTGTCACTGCAGCATGTTTTATAAATGCTCAGTCTGAGAATAACCACGCTAATAATTCATGTAAAAACTGGATTGACGCAATCACATGACTACCTCCAATCCAATCTGATCTTCTTAAAATGTATTGTCTCATGTGCCTCTTTACAAGCTAATCAACACATGACATACCACGAGTGTAGCAAGATTAGCACGAGTGACACATGATGTAGCATGGCAACAGGAAACGCAATCAAAAGTTTATTAAACCATTCCAGTTAAACTGAGAACTGAACACTTCAACCGAGAACTACACACAAACCCTTTTTTGTTTTTTCTGTTTCTACCTGCACCTAACGCACACCAAATGTAACGACACTAATGCCGAAAAATTCTGTTGATATTGTGTTTTATAATTTTGGGTGTCCGTGTACTTTGAACATCATTGACTTGACAGCAGGGGCAGATCTACAGGGGGTAAGGAGGGGCAATTAATCACAAATGTGCATTTTTTGTTTTAATGCCTGGATTACATAAGACAAAAATGTGTATTCTTGTAGTTCAAAAGTGGAAAGTGTTGATGAAAGATGAATATACATCACTTGTTAGTTCATTATATTTTTGTTGGTTAAGGTCAATGAGGTCATTGACCTTATTTACTACTGAAATGTGTGGCCCAGCTTTAGGTTTCAGCTATGAAATCTGGCCCAATTGACTTTGTAATTGAATAGCCCTGCCCTAATGTTAACATCAATGCAGAGACTGAGTTTGTGGGAAGAAAGGATGATTTCCTTTCTAGATCTTGCAACACAAGTATTATGGCACTCTTATCAGAATCAGAATCACAATTGCTTTTATTGTCATTGCATATGTTTCAGAGCAATAAAATGACTTATATGCAATTTTTTATGTTAGTATCATGGTGTCTTACTGAATGTGTTCTCTTTTTACTCGTGTGCCTGATCTCTACAGAGTAAACTTTTCCACTGTGATGAAGCATCACATATTTTAACATTACAATCTACTGGCCAAGCACATTTCTGTAGCAGAGTTCTGTCCAAGGCCAGTAAAGACTGTATCCAGTATTCTGCACAGCGGAATCGTAATCAGGACACACCTATAGTAACCAATCACATACTGACACGCTAAGCTGAGCCACTATGAAATGGCTATGCTACGAAAAGACAGCAACACCGGGGTTACGGGGGGCAGACTGTACAGAGAGATGACAAGGCTCTGACTCTATGATTCTATTGTGCACAATAAATTGTTCCTGGTTACTTTATCCAGATTGAACCTTGTCGTCTTTGCCTCCATGACACAAGGACTTATCAGTCTTATGACCAAAGTGCTGGAAGGGCTCCACTGTTACCAATGCAAGAGGTGATGCAGATGTGGACATTGTCAAAGCTACAGTCAAGGCCTCCGAACATCAGGCCTCTGTTTTTGTTCAGACGAGTCCAAAGCTACTAAAGTGTACAATATCAATGAGATTAAACAAGTCTTGGGTTGCTGTTTATTCATGCCTTCAGAGGATGTGATACAACTTAAGAAATTTTTATCAGCCATTCAGTCCTGTGCAAATGTTTCTGCTCCCATATCAAGCAAGGAATGTTTAGTCCCTTTCAAACATGCACTCCAGAATATCTCTGGACAATCCCACCCGATCTTTAACCGGAGTCGTCTGTTCAAACATACTACTCTGCTCTGGATTATGTCTGTTTCACCTACATTCAAATATAAGGGACACTCTCTGGATGGATTGTCTGGGGGTTCCCTCCAGTCCCTCCCCTCAGCCCTTCAGACGGTGCGTGTCTGGATCTTGACCTGACATTCACCGGTGAATGTCCTGACTTAATACTAGGTCAGCTGGTTATTATCTGCGTAAAGTTAACCGCGCATGAGCCGGATGGCTGTGTTCAGACACGAGGGTCAAACGGAGTCAGGAGAATGTCCATTTTTCATAGCATGTTTGAAAGGAGCCATAGAGACCATGGGCTCATGGCAATGGCAGTGTAGTTTGGCGGAGACTACCAGTTCACTTGTTTCTTTGCGCTACAACCTTTTTAGCAAGAAAATTCTTATTGCCAAATCACTTGTTACCCTAGAACGTCTGCCTCCGAGTTTTCAACCAAATACCACTGCCAATAAGTTTTCTTCCAGATTATGATGTGGATTGGAAAGGAAGTTGACATGAACATAAAGAATGAATGAAGAAACTAAAAAAAAAGATATATAAGAAAGTATTCCAAAAATATAAAAAAAGGCAAAAAAAACCAAAACACATAAAAATAGAAAAAAAAGGTAAAAAAGACCCAAAAAATAAAAGGGTTAGCAGTACTGAGCCTTCTCATGGCAACCCTGTTTTGACTAATTTTACAGAACCACACAGTTCTAATGAATTTATTCTTTATGGGAGTCAAAAGAATGGTTATGAATTACAGAAACCACCAAGACAAGGCAAAATTATAAGCGAAAGGAGAAATATGCAAATACTTAAGGGAAACTGTGCTTATTTTTTGTATAATTATGCTTGTAACCAATTGCTTTAAAATGTAATTGTACTTTGAATCACTTATCTATCATGCATATGTGCTAATTAGAGTATTGCATGGCCAAAGCATGTATCATGCACCAGTATTCCTGGTGTAGGAGGACAAAAGAATAATGGTCATTTTAAGGACCTGATGGACACCATTTTGAAAATGGGGCTTTTCTTGGAGTCAAACTTTGGCAAACTTTTAGTATGTTTTTAAGTTTTGTAAATGAACTGACCTTTTGTTAGAATTTTTTTGGGGTCAAGCCATATTTTCAGCAAACTATTAGGAAATATTAAATATACAGAGAAAAATCATTTGGGAACTGCCACAAAAGTAGCACTGGGTCTTTATGAGTTAATGCAAATGTCTGGAATACTAGGGTTATAATATAAATGAACTGGACTCATATACTGTCTAGTTTTCTATTTGTTTTGTAGTAATATAAAGTTTTATTGTTTTGACTCTCAACTAAGGAACAAGCCCCAACCTAATCCTACTTGGTCAAATCCTCCTTAAATCTGTCCTCTTCACCTAATTGTAATTGTTTTGCCACAGAAAAAACACTGTAAAATGAGATAAAACTAATGTTCCTGATCACATGAATGACCATCTTCTTCTCTGAACCAGAGGAATCACACCTGAAACTGAAACACCTGAGGGACACACACACCTGTGTGTGTTTTCTGTCTTCACCTCTACAAACATCAAAACAGGTCTGTTGGATATTCTTGTCAGTCTTATTTCTTTATCGGTGTATTGGAGACATGAAAATTTAAACTAATTTTTTTTCCATTTGAGGAGTCTCAACTTTTGTTTGGATGGTTTATTTTGACTCCTTACCTTAACCCTTGAAGACCCAAACATACTCTGTTGACTAAAACCAACTACTGATGTAAACTGTTTAATACCTGATGATATGCTAATGCTATCAATGCATGTAAATAACTGGTGTAAAATACAGTTTGTCATCTTTTCATGGGCATCAGATATGACCCGGATGGACATTCAGAGGCTCCATAGTGAATGTGGAAACACTGGAAGATGACAGTGTTTCTTTCCAATGGTCCTCAAACCTGGTCGAGGGTCAGTGTCCTGCATGTTTTAGATAGTTCCTCCTTCCACACACCTGGAAGCCATTACATCGTTATCAGGCTTCTACAGAGCTTGGTGATGAACAGATTATTAATTGAACCAGGCGTGCTAGTAGAGGGAAATAACTAAAACAGGCAGGACACCAGCCCTCAAGGACTGGATTTGAGAACCACTGTTCTACAACATTGATTCACCAGTAAAATCCATGGAGTTTGATCCATGTCAGTGGTTGGAGATGCTTATTTTATGTTCAGTTGCTGATATATTTTGAACAAGAATGTATCTTTTTCTTCAGTTTTCTCTGTTTTGGATAAAATAACTCTCAACTTTAGTCTGAGCTTTAATGAACAACATAATTAGTTCATTAAATATATGGAAATGCTTTTCACTTCAAAATGTTAAATACTGAGCCTAACATTAGAGTAAATGGTGATAAATTGCTTAAAGGATAAAAATAGGAAAAAATAATAATTTGGAAATTACCATGAAAGTAGCACTGGGTCTTTATGGGTTAACCCTTAAATACTTAAAACTATTTGTCATAGCACAAATGTGCAGTCAGAAATTTATTGACCTAAGAAAAGCATTTGACGTCATAAATTACTCAATTTTACTCAAACTGGATAAATATGGAATCGGGGATAGCTGGAAAGTGGTTGGGAAGCTACTTAAGTGGACGAATACAGTACGTATAAATGGGTGAGCATTTCTCTAAGGAACTTGGTGTTGCTTATGGTGTCCCCCAGGGGTCAGTGTTGGGGCCTCAACTGTTCAACCTATATATTAATCATCTATTCAATGTTTCCAAATTGTTAAAATTAGTATTGTTTGCAATGACACTGATATTCTCTACAGTAGTGACAATTATAATGAACTTGTAAGCACGAACTAAATAAAATCAAAAATTGGATGGATTCCAATAAATTACTCCTAAATGGTGATAAATTGCTTAGAAAATAAAAATAAATTCAAAAAAATAAAAATAAAACAAAAAGAGCATGTTATATGCATAAATCTGCTTCACAAGATCTGTACAAGGAAATCTGCACATAGTTATACTTCCAGAACTACATGAAGAATATGTACATGTAACACGAATAAATCAAAGCCATTTCTGGATCATGATGCTCTCAGAACATTATACTTTTTCTTAGTACTTCCATATCGCACCTACTGTGTTGAAGTCTGGGGAAACAATTATTAATGTTCTATACATCCAGTATTCATTTTACAAAAACGAGCAGTAAGGATCATTCACAAGGCTGATTTTCCAGTACATACTAATAATCTGTTTATTCAAACTTAATTTACATTCACGTCCTCATGAAATAATATAACTTATTAGTGTTATTTAAATCATTCAAATAAGTCACTACCAAATAACATACAAATATTTTTTGCACTTAAGAGACTTGAGTATTTATGACATGAGAGGCTTTGGAAATTTTATACCTCCAAAGATTCAAACGACCAGGAAGAGTTCTTGTGTGCACAGTCTGGACTTACATCACAACCAATACAAAAGCATCCATAGCTTGAAAGCATTTTACAAATGTATGATCTGGTCACAGTTGGGGTGGGGGGGCTTAGTGTTATTCGGTAGGTTATTACATCTTACAATTGTGACTGTTGTCTGTTTGTCATGTTGGTATGTGTCACTTCCATTACCATTGTTGGTATGTAATTATTGTTGAAATGTATTATAAGTTATGTAGACTATCAGTTGGATAGTTACAATGTTAAATATCCATCAGTTTTCCTAATCTTTTTACTGTTATTTGCATTGCTAGGACTTTAAACAGATATGATTTTATCTCTAAGGAAGCGAAAGTCAAGATTTACCGTACTGTTTTCTTTTTCCCACTCTTTTTTGAGCAGTACATTTTGAATTTGTTTTGAAATTACTAAGCGTACATGGTATTTGTTATATTGTCTTGATTTCTGTTATCAAGTTTCTTGTACACTAAAAATCGTTTTGTTTTTTCTGCTCGAAACAAATGAAATAAAATTTCTGTGGTGACTTCCAGATGAGTTTTAACATCTTTAGTAATTTATGGCTATTTATCATAATAATATCCTCTGCATTTAACATTTTTCATTTAAAATCAGTTATTTTCCTATATTTAATTTACTGATCACGATGGTGTTCATAAAAACTGTTATTGCATCAAAACAGAGAAAATGTGACCTTTTTGGTAAAATACCGGCTGGTGTCCTGCATGTTTTAGATATTTCCCTCTTCCACACACATGGAAGCCATTACATTGTTATCAGGTCTCTGCAGAGCTGGATGATGAGCTGATCATTAATTGAACGAGGTGAGCTGGAAAAAGGAAAATATCTAAAACATGCAGGACACCGACCCTCGAGGACTGGAGTTTGACACCTGTGTTTTAGAAGATGACTGTGTTCCCACGGTAACTACAAATATTTTAGAGCAGTAGATGTCTTTGGCTGTTTCGGCCTTCATGGGTCAAACATCTCCTGTCAGATGGTCCAGACTGTAAACCAGGGGTGGCAAATTCATTTTTGTTCAGGGGCCACATACAGCCCAATGTAACCAGTAAAATAATGACATAATTACCGGTCATCTCCAAATGTTTTAGGGTGAAAAAATTAGAATTACATTTTATATATAAACTGTCATTCAAAAAAATGTAAATAACATGAACACCCTGGAATTTCTTAAACATAAGTATGATTTTAACAAAATTATGCCTCAGCTTCTCATTTACACATGTGCATTACAGCAATGGATCCACAAATACACAAAACAGACAGAATATTGGTAAAATTACACATAATACATCCCCAGTTGTTCATGTTTGTTCAGGTTATTCACATTTTTGTGAATGGATAGTTGGTAAATCTAAAAGATTTTTATTTAGTTTTACTTTTTTACTCTAAAACAAAGAGAACAGTTTTGGAGTTGTCATTATTAGGTTATTATGAAAGTATTTTGCTGGTCTGACCCAGTTACCACTGACTGTTAAAAGCCCCAGTCTGGTTTCTGCTTTATTCTTCCCAGGGGTTGATTGGACCCTCACAGCTGATGGGACTGAACATGAACTTGATCTTGTGACTGTTTTCAACCTGTTTGGCTAGTCTTTAACTTTGTCACCGACAGTAAAGCCCCTCTTTTTCCTGACTTGATCAGGCACAGGGCAGATATAGGGCAGGTACAGGGCAGCTCCAGCCACGGATCAGCCAATCACAATCCAGAGTCCAGGGACCCGGAGGAGCCGCTGGGTTTATACGGATAAACCCGGAGCGCACCTCTCAATGTGTCTGGAGATCTGCTCTGAACTTTGCATCTGGCCCTTATACACCGAGCTTTAGTCTTTTTAAACTGTTTTTCTGTTTTTCCATTATAATAAATCATTTGTAGGTGGAATGTGCAGGATGGCTCTCTCTGCTCTTCTTCTCTGTGCTTGTTTCATCTGGGGTCGGTTCGGTTCTGTGACCGGGTCTCTCGTCCTGGATCAGGTCTACGGGGACGTGGTCAGCGTCGTGTCTCCGGGACACGAGTTTCTGACCTGGGACTCCCTCCACTCCCTCTTTAATACACTGGAGAAACGTGTGCAATGCGGTGAAGTGTCGTGTGAAAAGGTAAGTTTTATTGGTGTCTGGTCCGGGAACGGGCCGCGTCTTACCAAACGCACCCGAGCTTTGGAGACAGGTCGAGGTCCAAGAGCTATTAACCGTCTAATCCTGCGAGTACACCGATAACTGCACATTTATCAACTTTAGGAAAAAAAAAAAAAGGCCTTCTGCCTTTAAAGTATAGAGCAGTGGTTGTCAAAACCTTTTACACTAGAGTACCCCCTGAAAGAGTTTTTTATCCAAGTACCCCCAACTCTTGTTTCAGCATTTTTGATTGGAAAAACTGTGGTAAAATTTGTTCTTTTGTCAAACTTGTCCGTTTATCTTTACAAAACGTTGTAAACAAATATATAAGAAATCGATGGAAGAGGATTGGGGCCACTAAAAAAAAAAGGTCCAATATGTCAGAATTCGGAGATTTCAACATAAAATGACATCTGCTAAAATGAACTCATTATTTTATGTTGAAATCTCCAATTAGATTTCAACATAAAATGAGTTTATTTCAATAGATAACAGATAAGTTACTATTTTATGTTGAAACATAAAATAGTGACTTATTTACTGAAAGTCATTATTTTAACATAGACAAGTCATTATGTTATTTTATGTTAAAATCTGATTAGATTTCAACATAAACTGATGAGTTTTTTTCAGTAGATAAGCCATTATTTTATGTTAAAATCTCTGAATTCAACATAAAATGACTTATCTACTGAAATACTTATTTTCTGTTGAATTCAGAGATTTCAGTGTAAAATAATGACTTATCTACTGAAATAAACTCATTTTAATAATATAATATATTAACATTCTTCAAATGCTACCAAAGATTAAACAAGATGATTGACAATAAAACAATTAAATGAATGTATTTATTGTGTTTTATATTTCAGCATTATTTTGTATTTGGTACATGATGATCTAATGTATTTTTACAAAAAAAATTTCAAGTACCCCTTGGGTTTCTTCTAAGTACCCCTGGGGGTACTAGTACCGCCATTTGAGAGCCAATAGTATAGAGTATCTACCCGGTCAACATAATCTCCTGTTGAGTCACATACCCAGGAAAAGCAGAATACTATAAATATCACCCTCCACAGTCCTAGAATTTACAAAATATATTTTTCCAGATATTTTAACGAATGGATTTTTCACACCAGATTAATGTGGTTGTAAAATGAGAATCACGATTGATTGTGATGAGGTGACGATTTTTTATGGTATGGATAATTCGGGACATTAAATAATTTTTTTGTGGTTACATAAACACAAGAATTACATAATATGGTTCTAAAGTAGATTTCTTTACCAAATGCTGCAGTTGACATATGGAATATTAATAACAGCTGTAACAAAAAAAAAAAACAAAAAAAAATCTGCACTGTGTATTAAAAATATATTTAATTTTGGATAAAGCCCCAGTGGTTTGCGCAGATTGGAGAAATATGTTCACAATGAGCATAAATAAACAATGCATTTTGGACTATTTTTAAGTAAGAAAAGTCTCCAAGAGAAGCAATAATGTCGGTTTCCAGACATCAAAAACTCAATTGGATTAATTCATTAAGTTGCCTAGGCCTTCACTAGAGTAACTCAACACATTTTTTTCTTGACCTCATTTTTTCCATGCTCTCCACAATATGTAGATAGAAAAATAAGGAGCAAAGTGACTAAAACTAACAAAATAGAATTAAAACTCATGGTAATGTTTACCATATCATTATCACGACATTTACATTATTTGCAAGTTTTGACTATTTACGGATTCTCTTTACTATATAATCATACATCTGAATGTTTAACCCAGCTCCATAAAAATCAGTGTTATAGTTTGTTTACTATATAACCAGACATCTGAATGTTTAACCTAGCTAGGAAAATTAATGTTATTAATAGTTCATTTAGTCATTCAATACAAAATATTAACAAATCTATTGATTCTTTTTACCATAAGACTGTTACATAATGATGAACTGAACTGATCTCCATGTTATATATAACTATTACACAATGGGCTAAACAGGCCTTGTATGACTGACAGGCTTTCAAGTTTAAATAAAAATTGGCAGACAATATATGTGTTGGCAGTAGTAGTCAAGTTCAATAAAGTAATAAAATACATTTGACCTACAGTAAAATGTCTAAAATGTCACCGTGACCTTGTGAATATTTAGCTTTTATTGGCAGTTTTGACAATTTAAAAGATCAACTTTACATACAGTTGCAGAAAATATTATTTGGCCACCAAAGTCATCAAAAACAATGGTTATGCACTCAAGTACTAACTCCTGTATGTATCATGTGACTAAAACAGAAAAAGAAGATATGGAATGCCTAAAAGTTAGTCAGTACAATGCCATAACTATTGATGTGAACTTGTGCGATTTTTGGTTATTATCAGGAAAACCATGGAGAATGGATAGATATCAGCTCTGAAATTAAACAACTATATTTTTGTTATTATTATCATTATATTTGTCCAAACAAATGTACCTTTAATTGTACCAGGCATTAAAATGAACAAGAAATTAAATTAATCCGTCAGTGTGCCCCAGGGCAGCTGTGGCTACAAATGTAGTTTATCACCACCAAAGTATGAATGTGTGAGTGAATAAATAATGGACCCA